>PVKA01031518.1:10435-26326 GCA_004027165.1 Ctenomys sociabilis | reverse complement strand
ATCCCCTACATTTTTGTCCATGGTAAGTATATATTTTGCTTAGCTTTTTGTCAAGTATATTGCTTTGCTGCTTTTGGTTTTGCATTTACTTGACTACCAGGGAATCTGAACCTTTCAGGTGTCTGGTGGTCATTTGGTGTTATGGTTTGTGTCCAGCTGTCCCCCCAAAACCTCATGCAGTCATGGGTCAGGGACTTCTAGAGTTTGAGATTAACTCATGATCACTGGGATTATGGATTTTAGTGCTGCTGGAATTATGGGTGTGAGTGCTACACCCAGTCCAAGGCAAACAGCCTGCATGTAATATAAGGGAAAGATTTCCCTTCTGTTGCTGCTGCTCCACCATTTTGCTTTCTGCTCTTTGTTTTTGCCATGAAAGGCTTCTTTCTGCCCTGTGCTGCTCTGACTTGGACTAGTCGAGTATGGACTGAAATGTCCAGTAACTGTGAGCTAAATGAACCTTTTCTTCCTTCATTTTGGGTGTCAGGTATTTGTCCCAGTAAGGAGAGAAGAGTAACTGAGATGCTTGGCTTTGCTCTTTGTGGCCATTCATATTCCTTTCCCATGAGCATAACTTTATAACAACTTTCCTTATGTGCAGTTTGGGGGTCTTATAAAGTACAAGGCCTTTTTTCCCAGTAAACACCATTTATTCAATTTTTGGATTTTCCTTATGGTAATTTTCTCAAATTAAAGATTTTTATTGTCAAATATTTTCCATCCTTCACTTCCTTCCTTTATTTTCATTCTTTATTTCCTTCTTTCCTAATTCTTTGTTGTTAAGTTTTTTGTTTTCCTTATTTGGATAATACGTTTCATTTACATCTAGATTGCATATGTAGTCTCTTAGGTTTTATTTTAAATTTTAATTTTTTTTAAGGTAGAAAGGTTTATTTGGCTCAGAATTTGTAGAGCTTTTAATCTATAATTGACTGGCTCCAAGACAGGATAGCATGGCAGAGGGGCATCATGGAGGAGAAATAGGCAGCATGCAGGCAGGTGAGAGCCTAAACTTTATTTTATTGATTTTACTTAAATCTCTTACATCTAGAGTCTGTTTCATATATAATATAGAGGCTTGCCATTGTTTTTTCAAACCCATGCCGGTACAATTTATTAAAGAATAAACTCTTAGTTACAAAAACAGTATATCTGTAGGTTACACACCTACAATGATATCTAGTTTGACGAGCTACAACAGTGGCTTTATAGTTTGTCTCCCTTTGTTCTGTGTGTTCATCCCATGGAGTGTGCATTAAGTTCATGGCCATGCAGACTAGAAATGAAGATTGTAGGGGATAGAGTAGGGATGGTATGCACTCTCCCTAATCCATTCCTTTGGTCATAAATAATGGTTCCCACCTTCCACCTGTAGCACCTAAGGCCACCTTAGGCTCATCTACTTTTCATTATCAAAAGGATAAAAAATAAGGAAATGTGACCTTCCCATCTTTTGTCCACATTCCACCAGCCAGAATCCAGTTTTGTGGCTTTGCCCAGAGTAGTAGGAGGCTGAAAAATGCAGGATGATAGTCCAGGAGGAGAGAGTGAGTTTAGAGGAGACACACAATTCGTCTCTGCCATACAGCCCTTGTCCCTGGTGTGAGTCCTCAGATGTTTGCTCAGAGCAGAATATTTGTTGATGTTTTCTGGTGAAAGGATTTTCTTTTTCTTTTTTTTAGTGTATAGTTGTACTATGTAGTTAGGACTCATAGTGATTCTCCTGTTTTCAGCCTCCCCAGTGCTACAATTACATGTATGTACTACCATGCCTGGTCTTGGTGGTCAGCTCAGTGTGCCCGGGGATGTGGCTGGCCTGCATGTGATGCTGGGGATTAAACCTGCTCCCTCTTGCCTAAGCAGGCACTTAGTCCACTGAGCTAACTCATTGGCCCTGTGAAAGGATTTTGTGTATTTTCTTTCTTTTTTTTGTGTGGTACTGGGGACCAAACTGAGGACGCTGCCCTTGCTAGTTCTATTGAGCTATCTCCCTGACCCTTTATTTTCCACATTTATAGAGCTTTTGCCCTGTGTGAATTTTCTGAAATGGGAGAAGGATTTCTCTCATTTGTTGCAGGCATGGGCTTTCTTTGTTACTTGTGTTCTGTGTTCTTCTACAAGGACTTGTAGTGACTGATTTGCTGGAAATGATTCTTCTCACATTAACTGTTTTTAGTCAATTTCTCTGATGTGTATATTTCTTTCTTTCTTTCTTTCTTTCTTTCTTTCTTTCTTTCTTTCTTTCTTTCTTTCTTTCTTTCTTTCTTTCTTTCTTTCTTTCTTTCTTTCCTTCTCTTTCCTTTGGCAATACCAGCAATCGAATTCAGGACCTTGACTTACAAGGCAGGTGCTTATGCCACTGAGCTATGTCTCCAGCCCCTGCTGTGTGTATTTTCTGATTTTAAATAAGGTCAGAAATTTGTTTTGGCAATACTGGGGATTGAACCCATGCCATTTGCACTGATCTGCTTCTTCAGCCCTTAAGAGGGGCTCAGTAGGCAGTTAATTGTGCTCGCAAGGCTCCTGCTATAATATCACAGAGTTCTGGGGTCATAGGCATGTGCCCACTAGATCTGGCTGTGGGGGTAATACTCTTAAAGGAAAGTTTTACAACGTGTATTAGATTTCAAAGTTCTTTCTTTTGAATGAATTGTTTGAATATGAAAAAGATGGAATTTCATACTCCAATGACTCCCACATTTATTACTTTATGTTGTTTCTTCTTGAAGTGAACACTATGTAGCCCCAGAAGTGTTGGTTTCTCCCAAAATGTTTACTCCAGCCTGCCCCCGCATCATTTACAATTAAGGAGACTCCTGCTGCTCAGCCATCCCTTGGGCAGTGAGGGCCGACTTATTACAGCCTTTCCCTATTTGCTACACTCACAGGACATCTGTCCCTTTAGGAACTGCACTCTGTGCAAAGAAAACTGCCTGTGTTAGAGGCTTTTCTTTGTCCACTGTATTCCAAATGCTGCTGCCCAGTTTGAACCTAGTGATTCTTACTAAGATGATGGAACATATGAGGGATTGCCAGGGACTTTACAGTCCCCAAGTGTCCCTCCTGCATGCATCTCATTAGGCTCATGAGGGGGAAGCACACTCTGACATCCATTAAACCTCTCAAGCCTCCTTTATGAGCAACTTCCATAGTTTATAATCAATTCTAAAATATGGTTTGAGCTCAAGTTAAGTGTTTTTCCTAATTCACCTTTCCTTTGCTGTGCCACAAATGCCTGTCCTGAATTTCCTAGCTGGTCGGAGGTGGCCATGCTTGCGACAGCTGGAGGCTTTTATTTGTGGCCTTTTTTCTGGTTCATGGCTCCACTCCTTGCTCTAGCTTGGAGGTCACCAGTTTTGATAAGATGACATCCTGAACACAGACCTCTTCTCACATCTTCCCTTGCCCAGGACTCCTTTCCTTGACAAAATAAGGATGCCTCATCTGGCTTGAAATGGAAAGATTACCTGATCTAGCAATCTGTTGTTTGGGGAGATATACAAAAGAACTGAAATAATTTCATGGAAGACACATCTGCACTCCCACGTTTACTCCTGCATTACCCAATATTATTGTTGTAGGCAGCTGAGTTAGAAATAGTGTAGGTAGTCAGACAGGGTTAGGCCCTCAGAAGGAGTCAGTGTAGAAGACAAGACCTTGCAACTGGGGGAGAGACAGACACTCCCGCTGTGGGCTAGACCTCAATACAAAAGATTAAACAAATGCATACTTCCCTAATATCAGGGACTGATATTCTAAATAGGTCTGCATCACCTTGAGAAAGCCAGGGAGAGTCACCCCCCCCCCCCAGGAAAAGCCCCTATTCTATATTCAGGTGATTTGCTTCCCCATTTGATCCTTATTTAATAAATTTTATCTGAGCAATTGTGCTTGTAATGTTATTGGTTGACCATAGTTTTGTCCCATGTCATACCCACCTTGCGAGTTCCCATGTTTCCCACCTTAGACCTACCTCGTCTTGTGGTTTTGTTGTATAAAGCCCTTAGGAAACACAAGGTCCTTGGGTCCTCTTCTTTTTTCCTTTCTCAGACAGCTTTCTTTCCCCCAACAAACATATTCTGCTCTTAACTTCTGTTGTTCCTAAAAAATAATTCTTCAGTTTTAGAGAACATGAACTTGTCCCACGTATTGTTCAGGTTAGGTGTTTCATTCTTCTGTATCTTTACGGCTTGTTTCTAGACGTCTGTTCAAAGCCTCAGAGGTGGGATATTTTGGAGATGGCTGGATCTAGGGCACGTGACCCTGGGATTGAGGGTGTGTGAAACTACATTTGTCCTCTGATTGGATATAGTGCTGTTCTGCTTGTGGATAGTAGAAGTCCCACCTTGGGGTTGGGTGGGGCATCAATCAACAGAATTGTAGGGTGGCTAGAATACAAAGGGAGAAGGACAGCAGCGTGCTGCTGCTGCTTTGGTGCTTACTACTGCCCCTCCCTCAAGCCTCATGGGCCGCTTTTCCTTTGTGATGCCACCTGGCCCTGGTGACAGCTGACTGGACTAAAACTTCCACAACCTATGTGCTGAAATAAATCTTTTCCCCGTTAATTTGTGAGCTTAACTAAGGTATTTTGTCCCAGAAGTGAGAAAGTAAGCGAGACACTCATGGTAGCTAGGAGATGGGAGCCCCCTAGCGAGACTGCTGGCCCGGGCTCTGCAGCAGCACACACATAGGCACCCACTGAAAACCCTTTCTACTTCCAAATCAACGGCACATCTTTGAATGTCCTTGCCCTCCAGACTGGTGCACAGGAGGGACCAAGCGCACACACAGCAAGTTAAATGCAAAGCTTCCCCAACACCTCCTCCCTGAACTGGGTTTCTGGATGGTTATGGCTGAAGTCTCCTCAGGTTCCTAATAGTGTCCCAGCTCCAGAGTAACTGTACAGAAAAGGTGGGATATTGCTCTAAATATTTATTCTGTTATTTTGATATTAAAGATAATTGTTCTAAAATGATGGTTGTGGTACATAAAAGTGTCACAGTGAAACCCACTAATACATACAATTATTATTCACTAGTAATTATAATAAAATTTAATATAGATTGGAGAGTTTAGTTAGAGTTTCACTGATTCACATTCAGTTTTTTCTTATCTTTCCCAATAAGATTTGTGCCGTTGCTCCTATATGTGTTAGGCTTACAGGGCTATTCAAACTACTTTTAAGTTTTCAATTACTTTTATGGATCGAATATTTTTGTGTTTACATTTGCAAGTGCTTTTTATTATTATTACTGAGGAAAGGATTATTGATTTAAAAGTACTTATGTCTACCAGATAGATAATTTTGGTGAGTATACTGGTCAGATTTATAATTCATTAACTATCGATTGAGAACTCTTCTGAGAAAAAGGGGTACAAGGGCTAGCAGAACGTGTACTATCTCCCCCTGTGTGGTGGCCCATGCCTGTTTTCTCAGCACTTAGGAGGCTCATCAAGAGGATCAGCACAAGTTTGAGGTCAGCCCGGGCTACATAGTGAGTAGCCCAGCCTGAACTACCTGTTGAGCCTCTGTTCAAAACAGCCAACCAATCCTTGCTTTAGTAGATTTAATATTGCATCCTAATAGTACAGTAATTGAGGAAAACACCTGGCTCTACACACAAAGGGTATGATAGGCTGAAGGCAAATGTGTGTTTATGTTCCTTGATGGTGATATCCTGCAGAAAGCAACAAAGTGGTCCTTCCCGAAGGTATGGATTCTCCTTTTAAATCTCATTTTCCTGAGTTTTCTGTACCACTCTCAAAGCTTTTGCAGATATTTCCCTTGACAAGCCTATATTTCTCTGCTACATCTTTTCTTTGATATACTACATGTTTCAAATTTAGGTGCTCTGATTCAAGGCTTTTCATTTATGAAGTTGGAACAGATAAAAAAAATTCTCTGTGCTACTATTTGGAATTCAAGAGAAGAGATAATAGGCAATGGCACTGTTATTTATCTAAGCCTCTTGTAACCAATTATTAAATTACTGTATCAACTTTAATTCTTTTATTTTCAGACTTCTGGTAGATTTTTGTCATAAAATAAACTTGGGTGCTCTGTGAAAGACTAAATAGGGTATTGTTATTCTGATATTCCTGTGTACTCCTTCACTTCTGTCATAGAGTCTCTTGTCTGTCTCTGGAGGCAATGGATGTCTTTTGCAGGTGAGATTTTAGAAGACTGAGTCATTTATTAGAAAGTAAGTTCTACACAAAATAATTGGAACACTTTTTTCTTCTATGGCCTCTCAAAGGGTTAAAAACAGACTCTCAGTTTCTTTGATTATTGGTTTAATTTTCTGTTTGACAATGCAGTTAGAGTTACCCCTAGCTTTGGAAGCAGGTTTTGCAAAAGAGGAGAGACCCATCCTAGGAAAGCTCTTAATCTTTTCTTTTTAATTTAATTTTAAATAGTGAAAAAGAAAAAAAAATAAACAATAAAAATACAGAATTTCTAAACAAGATAGTAGGAACTTCATAGTTTCCTAAGCTCCTCCTCACTGTTTTGACAGCCACATACAACTGTGTCTTCTAGAGAGATAAGCCATTAAAAGCAACTGTACCTATTTCCATGGGGTGCACATGTTAGGCTTTGGCATAGAAAGAGCCTACGTGGCATCTATGGAGCTTCGTGCGGCTACCAGACAGTGGGAGGAAGTGGGCCAAGTTTAGAATACAGCTCTCATAGAATACATGTTTTCATCCAAGTTTATCTGCCTGTTAGTACTTAAGTAGAAGTAAACATTTTCTCTTCTCCTCCCCCTCAAAAATGATGGTGAGTGGGTTTTATAGCATAGGAAAGACTGACTGATTTTTATAACCCAGTATGAGTTTATTGATAGGCAAAAAATTCCTAGAGGACTTCATGAATTTAATAACAGTGTTAAAGAAGAACAGGTATTAAAAATAGGCACAGCTCCAGGTCCCAGAGGACTGTCTCTCTTGCCATGACTTTTCTCCAGAGTGTCTTTCCAGGTTGACCAATATTCTCAGAGAGGCTAACTGAGGCTCTGAGGAAGGACAGCTTACAGCCAAATGGGAGAACACTGTTCTAGGTAGATGTCTGCAGCCAGGCAGCTTGGAGCCTTGGCCCACATCTTCCCCTGACTATTTGGTAGCCATACATAGCTCCAAAGATCCCACATAGGCTCTTTCTATGCCAAAGCCTAACATGTGCACCCCATGGAAATAGGTACCATTGCCTTTTAATGCTTTATCTCTCCAGAAGACACAGCTACATGTGGCTGTCAAAACAGTGATGAGGAGCCTACGTAGTGGGATATTCCATCCGCCGAGGGCCCATCATAAAAACTGTCTTTGCTTTCACAGGTGTAAAAGGCTTTATTTCCTGTTGATTCTCATCACACAAGAGTTCTGTTAACTGAGCTAAGAAAAGTTCTGACTAGTCCATTTATAGTTACAAACTTCAAAACTGTAAAAAGTTATAAATGAACTTGGCCAAATATATCTCAATGCACTCTGGTCTCTTAGCACTTGCCTTATGTGTGCCCATTGGTCTGTCTGTCCAGCTTGGGTTTGGTTATAATACTTAAGAGTGCTTCTGCTTGGGCTCAGTTCTTTCAGGAAGACAGGTCATGGTGTTATGTGTTTCAGGCCCTTATAAACATGTGCTGATGACTTAACTCAGTGTTCTTCCTTTTGACATAGGCGAAATTAATCGCTTTGATGTATTTTCAAATAATTTTTGAGATACCAAAGTACAAATCATTTTCATGATTAACAATTGACTTTTTGTCTCTTTGGAATATGACTAATATCACTTTCTATATCTCTGAAATAAATCTTATGGTGACTATGATACATTATAGATAACTTTTCCAATGGCTCACTGCCTTATAATCTGGATAAAACTGTGAATCTTTATCATTTCTTATCTAGACTTCTGAATCAAGGAGTTGATTGTAACACATTTGAATTGTATAGTAATCCTTTCTAGCTTGTTTTGGAGAGTATTCACTAAACTTTATAAGATAATTTCCATTTGTATGCACTGGGAATTTAAGAATATTATATAAATTGCTTCAGAGGGTGCATAATAAAAGATTTTATAAGTGAGTTAGCTATTACATATCTTAAAGAGAGAACCAAATGTAGACTAAGGATGAGTTACATCAGAGACAGAAATATACAAAGTACCTGATAATCATGTTTGTGTGTGATATTCAAACTACACTCTAATTTCATTCTTCTCCATGTTGTAGGAAATTCTTTCTGCATATTAGATTTTTTACTATTTCTCTTGATGCTTTTGGATTCTCCCAGCTAAATACTATGTTTGAAAAAAGAGATTTACTTTGATGTATTTGTGTTTAACCATGGGCATCATTGAGCACAGTGGTCAGAACAAGCACACCTGTGGTGCATGGAGGACATTAGTGACTTGCAGCTTTGGAGGGCCAAGTCTGTCAGGCTGTCCAGAATGGGGTGTGCAATCATAGGCAGTGTGGTACAACAATAAGGTAAAAAGTTTAATGCAGTTTGGCTGTTATGAAACAACCTAATACAGAGGTAAGAATCTGAGGGTAGACATCTGAGTCAGGTACTTTGGGAAATCAGGGAATAGGAATCAATTTATGATGAATCAGCTACTTTCTGGGAGGCAGCAAATTACCTCGCTAGGGCACAGTGGGGACCAGCTATGGGCCATCTGGATGACACTTTTTTAAGTTTTGTAGTACCCAGAAAGGCAGGGAATGTGCAGGATCAGAATATACCTACTAATATGTTACTATATGTAGGTTGGTGGGAGGAATACTTTGGTTGTAAAATTTATGGAGGAAGTTGCTAGAGATTAGGTTGGATTCAATGAATATTCCTATACCTCCCAGGCCTGAGCTGTGGGATTTTTTATTTTTTTTATTTTTATTTTTGTTTTATTGAAGTAAAAATATCAATGAGACAGTTTTAAGATACCTTGACAAGATGGATTTGATAAATTAATACATTGCAAACTGTTTTCATAATGTTTTGGTATCATAGAACGTGCATACATGATATTATACTTACAGACATTATTATACCATATGTCTCTTATCAGTAAATTAAGAGAGTGTAACTATTTATGTATCTTATTTTTTATACCTGAATTACATCAAAGATTCAATAATTAATACTTTCTACCTTGTTATTTTCCTAGTGGTTGTCCATAGTACTAGGAGCCGACATATATCCTGTCCAGCCACCATTAGTGTAAATCTTGCCCTCATAGAATTATGCAGAAGCAGTGAGTTATCTATCCCAACTGTACTGTCCATACACACACATCATGATTTTTCCTTTCTATACCCCTTCCTTTGTCTACACCTGTCAAACATGGGCACTCCATTGTCATTCAACTACTTTAGGTGCCTGAACTGAACAACACAATCTAACATAGTCCAGCATTCCACAACAATAGTGAGTTATCCAAAGAAGTTGTCGACCACAGCCATTTACAGCTCAACTTATTATTATTGTGTGGGATTCTTATATTATTGATTATTTTGAAAATATCAAGCAATACACTGCTTTTTAAGAAAAACTCACTGAGTTAGAGTAGTTACAAAGAAATTCTTCCTAATAGTTACATGAGAAGGGTAGGAAATAGATAATTGATTTCATTTAAGGTAACCAATGACGGAAGGTAGAGTCAGAGTCAGGTAGAGACACCAACTGTAAATTCTCCTTAACTAAGCTACACTGCTATTTAGGGCAGAAAGGCTCACAACCACTGTTGTTAATTATATGCATGTTAGTGTCAGACACTTTATATTTATCCACAGTTAATTTTCACAGTAAATCAGAAAGGCAAGAATAATTATCTCCATTGTACAGAAAAAGAAAAGAAATATATAGCAGGCTATTTGCTTTTAAAAAGTCCATAACTAATAATATTAACAATGGTTGTTATATTGCATATTTTATCATCAAATTTGTTGCTCAGACTACCAGATATAGATATGCAAGACTGACCAAACAACTAAACTTCACTCTTCCTCTCACTAAGCCTAATTTTTCCCATCCTTTTTTTTATTTTTTAATTTATTTTAAAGAGAATGATAATAACAGATAAGACATTAAAGACAACATATGTTCAAAAGAACAAGATGAAAGGTATTCAAATGCAGTTGTTATATTACACATTGTTGTTCTCGGTGTAGTTGCTCAGATTACAGATACAGAATTATTCAAAACAAAAATTTTAAACATTAACTATTACTTTCAAAAAAACTGATAGAAATTAGTAGTACAATCTTCTCTTCTTCCTGTACATATACTTACACAATTTTCCCCTTTTTCAGTCTTTTCTCCTTTTCCTCATCACGATTGTATATTTCTTAGGTTATACTTATTTCCATTTTAGCACATCTATCGTACCTTTTCCGATTTTATTTATTTATTCAGGTTCTTACAGTAGGGAAACAAACCAATATTTATGCATGTGGCTCTGATTTATTTCACTGATGAGTATAGCCTCTAGTTGCATCCATTTATCTATAAAGGCCTAAGTTTATCTTTCTTTACAGCAAATACTCCATTGTATAAAAATACCACAACTTTTTATTCATTCCTCATGTGATAGGTATTTGTATAGTTTGTAAGATTTAGCTATGATATAGTGTGCTGCTATAAACATGGGTCCACATATGTCAGTGTGGTATGATGTTTTTAGTTCTTTTGGAAAAATACACAGAAGGGAAATAACTGGGTTGACTGAGATTTACAATCCCAGGTTTTTGAGGAGTCTCTACATTATTTTCCATAGTAGTTGTATCAGCCTACACTCTTACTTACAGTGGAGAAGTGTTCATTTGTCCCCAAAGCCCCGCCAGTATTTGATATTGCTTTATTTCTTTATGATACTTATTCTTTCTGGAGTAAGATGGTATCTCAGTGTTGTTTTTATTTGTATAATGCCCAGTGATGTGGAACATTTTTTCATGTATTTGTTTTCCTTTTGTATTTCTTCCTCTGAAAAGTGTGTACTCATCTCAGATCCTATTTTTGAATTCGGTGTTTGAATTCTGGGGCCTCATTGTTTCTAGTTGTTTGTGTGTTCTTTGTCTGATTGACAGTTGGTTAAGATTTTTTTTTTGCAATTTGTGGATTGTCTTTTCACTGTTGGTGATTTCCTTTGACATGCAGAAACTTCTCAATAAGATCACATCACAGTTGTTGATTCTTTGAAGTATTTCCCCAAGCAGTTTGGTTTTAGTTCATGAAGTGTCTGCCTAACCCCATGTCTTCAAGATTTCAACCTGCTTTCTCTTCCAGTAGATTTAGTATTTCTGTTTAATGTTTAGATCTATAATCCATTTTGACTTTAGTTTAGTGCATGGTGATAGACCAGGGTCTAGCTTTACTTTTTGGCATGTGGAAAGTCAGTTTTTCCAGCACCTTTTGTTAAAGAGGCTCTTTCTTCCAGTGAACACATTTGGCTCCTTTGCCAAAGATAAGATGGTATGGGGCACACCGCAGAAGGAAGTGGACCATCTGCCACTTGCTGTGATGCTAGCTGCCAGCCTCTCCATACCCCTGTCACAACTCCCAAGAAGGACCCAAAGTGTCTGTGACAGAGAAAATGAAAAAGACACTCGTTGTTTTGTTCTGCTTCCTGTATCCCCATGGGTCATCAGGCTTATGTCAGGGAGGTGAACCCAGCTGGCAGCAAAGCTGTCCTGATCACAGGCTGTAACTCAGGCTTTAGGCTCTCCTTGGCCAAGCACTTGCACTCGAAAGGCTTTGTTGTGTTTGCTGGCTACTTGATGAAGGACAAAGGGAACAATGGGGGTTAAGGAGCTGGACAGCCTGAACAGTGAGTGCCTAAGAACCATCCAGCTCAATCTGTGTAGTCCTGAGCAGGTGGAGAAGGAGGTGGAGATGGTTTGCTTGAACCTGAAGGACCCCAAGAAAGGGCTGTGGGGCCTGATTGACAATGTGGGCATCTTGACTTTTGGGGAAGTGGAGTTAACCATCATGGAGAACTATAAGGAAGTTACACAAGTGAACCTGGGGTGCAGTGAGGATAACAAAATCTTTTCTCCTCCTCCTTCAAAGAGCCAAAGGCCATATAGTCAACATCAGTAGCATGCTGGGCTGCATGGCCAACCCAGCCTGCTCCCCATACTGCATCACCAGCTTTGCCGTGTAGGCCTTCTCCAATTGCCTGTGCTATGAGATGTACCCTCTGAGTGTGAAGGTCAGTGAGACAGAGCCAGGCAACTTCTTCGCCGCCACCAGCCTGTACAGCCCAGAGCACATCCAGGCCATCACTACAAAGATGTAGGATAGGCCGCCTGAAGTCGTGCTCAAGGACTACGGCCAGAAGTACTTCAATTAGAAGATCTCCAAGATGGAGATGTACTGCAACAGCAGCTCCACAAACACGTCCCCTGTCATCGATGCTACCACATATGCCCTGACTGCCGCCACCTCTACACCTGCCAGCACCCCATAGACTACTACTGGTGGCTGCAAATGCAGATCATGACCCACCTGCACGGAGCCGTGTATGACATGATCTACCCACTGAAAGGTTTTGCTGTGACCTATCCCCTATCTGGGATCCATAGTGTGAGGGAAGGCTTGGGGTGGGTGGAATACATATAGACACCTGGATTAATTATTTGTGGGTCACCGCTGTCCTAGGAAGGCTCACTTTAGCGTAGCCTAGCCTAACTCACTCATGTGTTGAGTGGCTCAGGTCTTTACAAAACAGGGTCCACGCAAGTGGTCTGGACCTTGGGATGAACACGGAGCACCTATCTAGATTTGATTTCATGTGAAAATTTTGGGAAACTTCTTGATATTAAACACATTAACTATGAAAAAAACAAAGATAAGGTGGCTGACTGTATTTGTAGTTTTGTCTTCATTTTCTATTCTGTTCCATTGATCCTCATGTCTGTTTTTTTTTTTTTTTTTTTTTTTTTTTTTTTTTTTTTTTTTTTTTTTTTTTTTTTTTTTCCAGTACCATGCTGATTTTATCCCAGTAGTTTTTTAGTATATTTTCAAGTCAGGGATTGTAATAGCTCCTGCCTTGACTTTGTTGACCAGAATTGCCTTTGCTATTCTAGGTCTTCTTTGGTTCCAAATTAATTTTAGGTTTATTTTCTCTAGATCTGAGAGGTTTGTTGATGGTATTTTGATAGGAATTGTGTTAAATTTGTATAAAAATTTTAGGTGTATGGCCATTTTCACAATGTTGGTTCTTCCTGTCTAGGTGCAAGGATTGTTTTTTTCTAAAATCCTCTTTGATCTTTTTTATTTCAAAATATTGTAATTTTCTTTCTTTTTTAATGTAGGTTTTGGTACAGGGTTTCATTATGCAGCTCAAACTCATACCGATCCTCCTGTTTTCTGCCTCCCCAGTATGGCACAGGTATGTGCCAGCACACCTGGTCCTGATAGCCAGCCCAGCGCTCCTGGGAGCAGGGCCAGCATGACAAGTAGTGCCAGGATGGAGCCTTGGTCCCTGAATTTGCCTAAGCAGCTGCTTAGTCCTTGAACTATCTCACTGGCTGTGCAGTTTATATTGTGTAGATGTTTTGTTCCTTTGTTAGATTGTTTCCTGAGTATTTCATTGTTGGATATGAATGTGAAGCATAGTGTTTTTCTAATTTCTCTCTCAGTGAGTTTGCTATCTGTGTCCAGGAATGGAATTGATTTTGGGGTGTTGATTCATATCCTGCTATTCTACTGAATTTGTTTATTAATTCTAGGAGTTTCTTAGTGGAGTTTTTTTAATGTTTCATGTAGAGTGTCATGTCATCTGTGAATAATGATAGTTTAACATTGTCCTTTCTGATTATTATGCCTTTTATTTCTCTCTCTTGTCTAATGGCTCTGGCTAATGTTTCCAGACCTATATTGAATAGAAATGGTGATAGTGGACATCCTTGTCTTATGTTTGATTTTAAAGAAAGAGCTTTCAGTTTTTCTCCATTTAGAATGATATTGGCTGTTGGTTTGTTATAGATGGCTTTTATCAGATTGAGGATTGGACCATATATTCCAATTCTGTGTAGGGTTTTTAGTCTGAATGAGTGTTAGACTTTGTCAAAGGCTTTTCTGCTTATATTGAGATGACCAGATGGTTTTATTTTTGGCTCTGTTGATATGGTATATTACATTTAAAGATTTTCATATGTTGAACCATCCTTGCATTTGTTTAATCAATCCTACTTGGTCATAGTGTATAATCTTCCTGATAATTTGTTGTACTCTATTTGCTAGTATTTTATTGAAAATTTTGCATCTGTATTCCTAAGGGAGATTGGCCTTTAATTCTCTTTTTTCATTAGGCTTTTTTTTCCCCCAGTTTTGATATTCGTGTTATATATGCCTATAGATATGAATTAGGGAGTATTGCTTCCTTTTCAATTTTAAGAGTTTGAGGAGTATTGGCACTAAATGTTCTCTCAATTTCTTGTACAATTCAGCTGTGAATCCATCACAACCTGGCTCTTCCTTATTGTTAAGGATTGGACTCAGGACCCTGTGCTTGCCAGGCAAGCACTTATTCTATTGATTACATTTTCAATTTCATTGGCTGATATTGTGTTATTCAGAATTTTTATATCTTCTTGATTCAGTTTGGGTAATTTGTACCTATTAGGAATCTGTTTGTTCATTTCTTCTGTGTATTTGATTCTGTGAGAGTAAGGATTTTCAAGGTAACTACCGATGATCTTCTGAATTTCCTCAGGATCTGTGGTAATTTCACCATTTTCATTCCTTACTTCTTGAATTTGAGTATTTTTCTTTCCTCTTTTTGATGAGGTTCACAAGGGGTTTAGTAATTTTATTTAACCTTTCAAAGAACCAGCTCTTTGATTCATTAGTTCTTTCTATTGTTTTCTTTGTCTCAGTTGAATTGATTCTGCTCTAATCTTTATAATTTCCTCCTGTCTTTGGAGTTTGGGCTTGGTTTTCTCTTCTTTTTTCCCCTAGAAGCTTCAGGTGCAGCACCAGGGTATTTATTTGTTCTCATTCTGTTTTCCTAACATTTGAGTTTACCACTACAAATTTCCCTATGAGAACTGCTTTCATCACATCCTACAAATTCCATTAAGTTTGTTTGATTTTTTTTTTGTATTGTAGATATTATTTAATTTCTTGTTTAACTTTACCTGTAACCCATTGGTTGCTGAGGAGGCTGTTATTTGATTTCTATGTGTTTACGGATTTTTCTTTTTGCATTTGTTTGTCATTAACTTCCAGTTTAATTTTACCATGGTCAGATAACATGCATGGGATAATTTCTATTTTCTTAAGTGTGATCCATGGATCAGTATGTCTATTTTATTGTAATTAACTAATCAATTAATTTATTTATTTATTTTTGCAATACTCGGGATTGGACTTAGGACCCTGTGCTTGCCAGGCAATCACTTATTCTACTGAGATATCTCCCCAGCCCTGTAGTCTATTTTAGAGAATATCTCATATGCAGCTGAAAACAGTGAGTACTCAGATGTTGGGTGGCACACTCTGTAAATACCAACTAAATTCATTTGTTCAAAGATTTGGTTCAGTTTTGCTATCTTTCTGCTAATTTTTGGAGTAGTTCACCTATGTTTTTGAGATAATGGAGTGTTAAGATGCCTTGTTAAGATTGTGTTATTGATTATTAAATTTTTCATGTCCTTTCAAATTTGTCATGTATATTTGCATTCTCCTATATGTAGAGTCTACATATTTATGACTGTTATCTCTTTTTCTTAAAGTTTTCTCCTTGATCATTCTTTTTTTTTTTTTTTTTTTTTTTTTTTTTTTTTTTTTTTTTTTTTTTTTTTTTTTTTTTTTTTTTTTTTTTTTTTTTTTTTTTTTTTTTTTTTTTTTTTTTTTTTTTTTTTTTTTTTTTTTTTTTTTTTTTTTTTTTTTTTT
>PVKA01031518.1:0-10335 GCA_004027165.1 Ctenomys sociabilis | reverse complement strand
AGCCATCTCTCCAACCCCAATCATTCTTGTTTTAAAGTTCACATTGTGAAGAGAAATGCTGCCCCGTCTTTTTTTTATGAGCCCTTGTGCATGTAGCATTGTTTTTCATCCTTTGATTTTCAGCCTTTGAATCCTTTTGAGCTAAATACGTTTCTTATATACAGCATATTGTTGGATTTTCTTTCTTCATCCACCCTGCCAGTCAATTTCTTTTAATTGTTTAATTGAATCCATTTAAAGTGGTGGTTATAATAGATATGTATTGCCTTATCTTTATCATGTTATTTTTCTGCTGAGGAACGCTACTTTTTCTGTGTTTGATTGTTTGCCATGTTTGGTGGTTTCATTCTGTTGTCGTTCTTGGAGTTGTGGTCATTTTGATTCCTTTCTAGAATACTATTAAGTATTCTTTGTAGGATTTGTTTGGTGGTTGTGAATTTCCTTCGCTGTTCTTTGATTGGAATCATTTTACTTCTCCATTAATTTTTAAAGAGAGTTTACAGAGTATATCCATATGGGTTGAATTTGTTTTCTTATAGGACTTGACATACTCTTCCTAACTTCTTTGTTTTTTAGAAGTCTGCCATGATTCTGATGGGCTCTTCTGTAAATGTGATATGTTTCTTTTTTCTAGCAGCCTTTAGTGTGTTGTTCTTGTGATCAATTTCTGGGATCTTGATTATTATATGCTTGAATAGGGACTTAACTTTGGTTGGTGCTATTTGGAATTCTATATGTCTCAGTTATATGTCAGTTTGTTTTCCTATATTCAGAAAGTTTTCTGCTGTTCTGTAAATATTGTTTTTGTGTCATTTGTGTTGGCTCCTTCTTTTTCGGCATCTATCAGTCTTATGTTGTTCATCTTTTTATCATCTTGTAGATGTTGAATTATTATTTCCTCGTTTCTTGTTTTTTAATTTATTTTATTTTTATGTATTTAGTACAGAGTCTCACTAAGTAGCTCAGATTCATAGTGATCCTCCTATTTCAGCCTCCCCAGCTGTGGGATTATAGGCATGGACCACCATGCCTGGTATTGGGTGGCTGGCTCTGAGCACCTGGGAGAGAGTCCAGAGTGGCATGTGCTGCTGTGGATCAAACTCAAGTTCCTGCTCTTGCCTACCAGGTGCTTAGTCTGCTGAGATATCTCACTGGCTCACCTTGTTTTTAAGAGATCTCTCCTCTCCTAGTTGCTAGCTGCAGTGACATCTTCAGTGTCTGAAAGTCTATCTTCATTTTCATTCAAATGATTTTACCAACTTTTAATGGAAATTTTGATTTCCTGAATAGCTCTTTGAATCTATTTCATGCATTCTCTTTCTTTCCTATATTGTATCCTAGTTACAGTAGTATAATTATACTATAAGAACAAGTGAAATTTAGAAATTGACAAGCTTTGGTTACTAGTGGTTTTTCAGTTTATATCACAGCAAACACTATATTATATAAGAAAGCAGATCATAAATTGGGAATGTAGACTAGTTTCCCTGAGTTCTGTCGGGATGCCTCCTGCATACCTAGAATCCTCAGGGCAGACCAGTTCACCTGAGTTCCCTCCTGAAACCTCAGCACCTCTAATTTGTATTCCTTTTGGGAGATTTTTGCCTGGCCCCACCTGCTGGGAACCATGAGGGTGCCATGAGGAACCCTCTCCCAGAGTCTTAACAGTTCACTATTGTTCAAAAGTCCAACACAGAATCACCTCTGGTACCCAACATTTTAGCTGTGAACTATAGTAGAACTTAAAAAAAAAACTAGTTAAATGCTCCGATATACAATGATACATGGTAAACATTCCCATTCCAAAAAGGAGGGTTAAGGAGAGATGAAAGCAAGACTGGATTTCAAAACAACGTGATAGGAATTGAACAATGGTTTTTATAATACATATTATTATCTTCAACATAGTTTTTTAGATTTCCAGGTATACGAATTCAAGGTTAATGGAGCAATTTCTGTATTATTTTTGTTTGTGCTTTTTTTTTTTTTTTTGTTTATGCTATTGCTGTTGTATTTTCATTTTTTTCTCTTTAAAACAAAACAAAGCAAAGCAAACACACACAAAACAAGAGTGGAACCCAGAAGGGGAAAAATTAAGTCTTACAGCTCTATATCTGACTTCTGACTGTGGTATTTGAGTTTCAGAGCGCTTGGGCAGCCTTGTCCCTAGGGCCTTGCTGATTGCAAGGCTTCTCTCTTAAGCTGGCTTGTGTCTTTCCTTGGTAGTTGTTGCATATTTCTGACATACCCAACTATCTGGGGGCTGCACAGTATCTTTGGCTTTATGCCCACAGTTTCATGAACTTCTTTCTCATGAGCTCCATGCTTGGTCTCCCAAGCTCTCCTTTGAAATCAAGGTGGAGGCCCCCATGACCTTTACAACTTTTGCATTCTATGTTCTGACAAAATCATTGTCATATGGATGTTGATGCCAAGGTCTGCTTACATAGTAGGCAGGTCCTCTTGGACCATGGCTGCAGCCTGGACAAGTGAGTGTGGTGATATAATTCTCATAAAATGAATCCTGGAGAACCAATTCACTAGGTAGCCTTTCTGGAGTAGGAGACACAAAGGTTCTCACATAAGTGAATTTTTACTAATTATTATTATTGTTTGTGGTACTGGGGATTTATCTCAGGGCTTTCACACTGAATTACATACTCAGTCATTTTACTTTTTTTAAAAATTTGAGACAGGGCCATGCTAAGTCCTTATTGGGATTAAGTTGTGCAGACTGCTCAAACTTGTGATCCTCCTCATCCTCGCAGAGTTTCAGGCTTATAGGCATGGACCACAATGACTGACAGAAAGGTTTATAATTTTATGACATTGAGCCCTTAGTGGCTAGGGTCTTGCTGATTCCTGAGGATCTATAGAGGTATCTTTCTTCACATGCTTGTTTAACATATTTACTTCCTTTTCAGTGGAGCTCTTCCGTGACCACACTTCCTTTGGCCCCCACTTAATATAGGGGGCCAAAATGTAAGTGTTTTAATTTATTCTGTTCTGATTTTATTTCAAAGTTGTGCATATGTGACTAAAAGCCATCAGCAGCACTCATGCCACAGCCTGAACACTGAAATGCTTTGGCATTTTTCCTGCTTTCTCATTTAGTTGATATCCTTAAGTTCAGCCTCCCACAAGGTAGGAGGACATGAGCAAAATGTAGACAAAAGTTTTTTAAATGTTGCATGCATAACTTGTACTCAAGTTTTAGGTACAGTCTTCATTCTGAAATGAAACCCCCTGAGCCTTACCTTTAGAGGCTGCGTACCAATCAGCATAGAGGTCTTCTGAGTTATAACCAGAATCATGTATCAAGCTCTGCTCACTACTTTCTAGAGTATCTCTATCCTACATATTGGAATCTTTTAAAACCAGTTCCAAAAGCTTCTGAACAACATGGGCAGGTATTGCCACAACAATGACTTTACTTCTCTCATGTCAACATTCTATATTAGTCAGCTCTCCCATTTCTAAAACAAAATATCAAATACCCATAACTCAAAGGAGGGCACATATTCTTTGTTTACACTTTCAGAGGTTTCAGTCTATGTTTAGCTGTCCCATAAGCAAAATGTCATAGTAGAAGGGTGTGCTAGGGAAAAAAATCACTTAATGGTCGCAGAGCTGCAAAAAATAGGCAAAGCACCTGTGAGACACACATCCTGAAAATACTCACTTCTAACTTGGTTCCACCTGCTGGCAGTACATTCAGCTGCAGAAATAATGCACCAATCTTCTGAAAAATGTCCCACCCACACAATCCTATCACTTCTTTAGAAGTCTCTTAGACTAATCAATTTGACAAGATTAACTGGCTATTATGGTTTGTGCATATTTGTGACCCCAAAGCCTCACAAAGGTATGGGACAGACTTGTAGAGTTTGTAATTAATACATGATCCAGGGCTGGGATTATGGGTATGAGTGCTGGTGGGAATATGGTTGTGCATGCTATTGGGGTTATGAGTGTGAATGCTGCACCCAGCCTGGGGCAGATAGCTTGAATGCAGCAGAAGGGAGACAGAGAGGCTTTCTGTTGCCATTGTTGCTGCTACTCCTACATTTGCTCTGTCTGTTTGGTTGTTTTCTGCTGCCATGAGCTGCTGCCCTCTGCTACGTGACACTCTGCCTTGGAGCCAGTCGAGTATGGACCGAAACCTCCACTAACTGTGAGCTTAATAAACCTTTCCTTCCCTCATTTTGATGTTGAGTATTTTGTCCCAACAATGAGTGAAAAGTAGCTGAGACACTGGCACACATTTTGTGTGGTCTGGACCTGAGACAATGAAATCTAAAACACAACTGCTCACCGTTGCATACTTCAGTCACCTTTCTATTGCTACGACAACATCCTGAGGAAATCAGCTTGCGGAGGAAAGCTTCATTCTGGCTGATGGTTCAAGTGCATGATCACTTGACCTCATTGCTTTTGGGCTTCTGGTGAGACAGAATACCTGGCAGGAAGCAGGCGGGTTACCTCATTGTGCTGGGGAGCCCATGGACAAAATGCACCCCTCCATGGCATGACTCCAGTGACCTATGTAATAAACCCTAAAATTTCCACCACTTACCAGTAGCATCACCATCTGGGGACTAAGCCCTTTAGTGCACAAACATTTGGGGGATATGCATATCCAGATTGTAACATGTGCTAACAAAATAACCTGGGGTGGGTTTAGTGAAAATTATTACAGATTATTTAGGGTTATGTTCATTAATGTAAGACCTTGCTGTGTGCAATTAAAAACCCACCATAAGACACATTTAATTGAAGAGCTTCTTTGGATATATTACTGATATAAGTGTGCATACCTTTTGCTGTGGTGGGGACTGAACCCAGCACTTAGGTTTGTTAGGCAAGTGCTGTCAGATTCATCTCCAGCCCATTAATGTACATTGAAGGGTAATTATTTAATTCACAGCTTGAAGTTTCCTTATGTCAAGACATCTGTGTGCAACAGCATGCACATCTTGGTGCAGTAAAAATTGGTATGTTATCTAGTTGTGAGATTTTAAATTAGTAGAGATCTACGATTGGCCGCCAGATGGCAGCAGTGAAAGGTTTTCAGAGCCTTGCAAATAGAATTTCTTTCCAGATACTAGGTGCTTAAATTTCATTAATTCAGCTTGTCCTCCACTGAAAAACACCTTTATATAATATCGGAAGAAAAGTATATTTCACCTGACACACAGGAAATGAGCTTTAACTCTGAATTATTGGAAATCTGAATTAATGAGGTTTTAATATATAGACATGTTTACAAAACTAATAGGATAAAGCCTTTTTTAAAGAACGTGGCACATTAGTCACAGCATGCCATGCATTATTTCAAGTACAAATATTCTTTATCCTAAAGGAGGACAGACCAAAACTAAATTCGGTTGCACTGTGAGGGCAGGAACATAGACGCTGTGGCCTTCATGGCAAGCACATACATTTTAGAAATTCTGCCTATGCTTTAGATTCTTCTCTCCCAGATAATCTGAACTGCAGTTTATTTTGTTTCAATACCAAATGCAAACATGATATTAATAGTAGCGATAATAATGACAATAACAGTATTCCACACTGAATGAGTTCTGAGCAGTTCAAGTAATTTTGTTTATTTTATTTTCTTTCATTTTTTAAAATTCCATTTTAGGTATTTGGTACAGGACCTCACTATGCAGCTCAGACTCCTAGTGATCCTCCGGTCTTCAGCCTCCCCAGCACTGGGATTACAGGCCTGCATCACCACGCCTGGACTCGGCGGCTCTGCGAGGGGGTAGGGCTGGCACAGCATGTGATGCCTGGTATAGAAACCCAGTCCCAGTGCTTGCCTAAGTAGGTATTTAGTCCACTGAGCTATCTTGCTGGCTCTAATTTTCTATTTATTAATTTTACAACTAAAGATGGTAGACTCATTGGCATATAAACTCAGGAAGATACCAGAGTTCTAGTTCAGGAAATATTTTCCTAATTAATTCTTACCTTCCTAGAAGATTAATTGAGAGGAGTGTCACTGTATTTAAGAATCTACTGTTCCTCAAATGAATGTACCTATCATGTACTACAAACAAAGCAGACTACGGCTGCTGCTGCTGCTACTGCTAGAAGCTGATGACTTAGGAAGGACAGCATTTTATTACTACTAAATCTGATAAGACATTCTCAAAGATGGTAATTTTCAATAATTGTCCTCAAATTGTCCAGTGATGAGACAGGATGAGTCCCAGGTCACTATTCATAGGGTCTGCATTTTCATCTCATGGTTGTCACTGAGTAGTTGTATGACTGCAATATGTCAATTTCCTTACTTTTAAACTGAGCTATTGGACTACATGATGTAGTTACCTCTAGAACTTGGTGACTATGTAGGGTAACCCTCCTGGGACAGAACAGATTGAGACACACAGACAAAAATAGATGTGTCCCTGTATCATTCCAAACTCCTAGAAGACTGACTCCTCAAGGAAACACCTTGATAAGAATAAATATGTCCTTCGCATGTAACCATCGTGAAGTTTAGCAAAATGACAGACAGCATTTTTGGTTGATATTCAATTTTAAATTACAATTAAAAAATAAAAAGCAGTTAATTTCACATCTAATGTCAATCCTTAGTGGTTTTGACATAAATTTAGCAGGTTTCCAACATGTCTCAGAATTCATTAGCATTCATTTTCTTTTGTTCTTTGACTTCTCTTGACTTCAAGCTCTGTGTACTGATTTCTTTCTCAGCCACCCAAGGAGATCTAAAG
This sequence comes from Ctenomys sociabilis, assembly GCA_004027165.1. Taxonomy (NCBI): domain Eukaryota; kingdom Metazoa; phylum Chordata; class Mammalia; order Rodentia; family Ctenomyidae; genus Ctenomys; species Ctenomys sociabilis. Next base: position 3,589 of record PVKA01031518.1, on the reverse strand, counting down.
GTATCTGTCTATAAAAATTATTTTGTAATGCAGAACATTTCTTGTTCAAAGGCTAGTTTAATTATAGTGTTAGGATTCAGTAATAGAGTTAGCCCAGTTAAAGAAGGAAGGAAGGAATGAGGGAAGGAAAGTGGGAGGGAAGGAAGGAAGGTGGAAGGGAAGGGGTAGGAGAGAGACAGAGAGAGACAGAGAGAGACAGAGAGAGAGAGAGAAAGAGAAAGAAAGAGAAAGAGAGAGAGAGAGAGAGAGAGAGAGAGAGAGAGAGAGAGATTGTCCTAAGTCTTTGTAATCACTATTTTACTCTTAACTTCTATGACATCACTAGACTCTATTTATGAATGACACAATTCTTAAAAAACAAATGGATGGGCTGGGGAAATAGCTTGACTGTATTTCAGTTTCAGTCATCAGTACCACATGCTATGCTGGCCCTGGAACCCAGGGTACCCTTTTCTAGTCACCAAACCTGAACATGGTGGTGCATGCCTATAATCCCAGTGCTGGGGAGGCTGAGACAGGATGAACACTATGAGTCCAAACTGCATAGTGAGACCCTGTACCAAATAAGTAAATACATAAAACATCAAAAAACCAAATGGATGAGCAGAAGCAGGCTGTGGTGCTTTTGTATAATTCACATCATTAAATATTACTTTGCATGAACTATATTCTTATTTTCCATAGATAGATCTGGGTGCTGGCGTACAGGTAAACCACACTAACATTGAGATCACAGGGTGGGCAGAGGTATTCCCTATGCTCCCCTAAGCCACAAATCTACCAACTTTTCTCACTTGCCCTGCCAGATCTCTGCATGCCTTCTTGTTCCTGGTGACGAGTGCCAATTTTGGTTTATAGATTTATGGCTCCAACTTGGGCAGAGCAGAGAGAAGATGCTTTCCTTCACTTTACAATTTTTTTTTCCACTTTACAAATGTTGTACAGTGTCTCTGATGAGGTTCTAAGTTTTTCAGCTTTTAGACTTCACAGAGGACTCCAAGGGACATTTAAAAAGCACCATTGGGAGTTCTCCAACAGTGCTGTGTGTTTGGGGACAGATTTGGAGCAAGTTCTGTTCTATTTTTGTCTCCCTATATTTCCTTCTTACCAGGCATTAACTTTGTAGGGGTTTCCTAGGAAATGGGGTTGGAGAAGAGAAGTAGTTTGAGTGCCAGGGCATGTTCTGGGGTGTTCGAGGCTGTTACCTGTAGGCATCAGAGGTGCATTGGGAAGCAGTCTTGGCACTGGCTTTCCTCAGTCAAGAAAGCTCTGGGTAGGGACAGCACTGTGGCTTCTCACGGCATTGACCAGAAATTAGTTGCCTGCCCCTGTCAGGGAGACACGATGTGAGCCACATGGCTGTCTGAGTAGCCTGCCTCCACAGCACTTGGGATGGGGACATGACACTTCAGTCCCATGGGGGATCTGGGTGGCAGTGTCTATCACATCATCCTCTATAGAAGGACCATCCTGGCTTGCTCAGTGACTTCTTTTCAGTCTTACTTTCTTGTCTTATTCTTCTCTGAATTACCTTGAATACTTCTGTTCCCTGAAGTCACAGACTTGTTACTTCTCATGGACTGAGGCCTCTAAGCTCCTGTTTCTGCCTCAGGTTCTGTCCTTTAGCTCACAGGTATAGCTACCTGCTGAAAAACCCCACACCAGAGCCCTACAGCTCCCACAGGCAACTGTGTTCTCATTCTGCATGCTCGGGCTGCAAGTTCACTTTGAATGGAGATAAAATTTCAATTCACTTATGCCAAATCAGGTAATTCATCAGACTATGTGCCCTTGCTCTACGTGCTCACGCTGGTTCCTGTTGGTCAACTGGCTCTCCAAGAGTGGAAGTTGGCTGCTGGTAACTCCAAGGCTCTTAGATCCAAGTCCAAGCATGTGTGCAAGGAAAAAGAGCTCATTAGCTCCACTTGAGCAACACCTGGGAGAGACCTTGTAGGCCTATGTGTGCCCATTCTAAAGATCAGCCAATGTAGCCATGGAACAATAATTCTAGCATTTTTATGATATTTATACTAGTATAGCTAATAGGATAGGATATATTTTATGTGTCAGGAATCACATTTAATATGTGCGCATATTATTTTAAATAATAGTTGCAATATCTCTGTATGCAGGTAATGCCATTATTTGCATTTTATAGACAAAGGGTGCAATAGGAAGTTGAATAACTCATGAAAAGTCACTGTGATTCTGATCCAAGCAGTGGACAACAGAGTTTGTGGAAACCACCAGGTAGCTCCCATGTTCTTCAGAGGCAAGAAGTTCTGCTCTTCACAGAAGACAGAGGATGTATCAGAGGTTCACCAGGTTCTCTTTTATTGTGATGGAGCACAGATCTAATAAACTTACAGTTTCTAAGTACAAAATTGGTAACATTAAGCGCATTCACAATATTGTGCAACTGCTATCTTGTTTCAAAACCTTTTCCCTGGGGCTTGGAGAGATGACTAAATACTTCCCTGCCAAGTGCAAGGGCCTGAGTTGAATCCCTGATTCTCTGCCAAAAAAACAAACAAACAAATAAACACAAATAAAACCTACAACAACCACAAAAAAACCTTTTCACCACTTCAGATGGAAGTTTTGTATCCATTAATTCCCTGTTCCTTACTTCCTTGTAGACCCTGGTAGCTGTAAAATTGCTTTCTATCTCTTCAATTTGCCTTTTGGGACATTTCTCATAAATGGTACATAGAACATGTGGTCTTCATGCTCAGGTTCTTTCACTTAGCATAATATTTTCAAGGTTGAAGCATGTAGCATTTCAGTATTTCATTCCTTCTGGTGGCTGAATAATATTCCACTTCTTGTATTATACCACATATTGTAGGTGGTTACACGTATTTATTTATTTTTAATTATTTATTTTTTATGTATTTAGTACAGGGTTATAGGGCCTCATTACATAGATCTGACTCATAGTGATCCTTCTGTTATCAGCCTCCCAAAGTGCTGGGATTCCAGGCATGTGCCACCACGCCCAGTTTCAGTCCCCGTCTCAGCGCACCCCAGAGGCAGGGCCAGCGTGGCTTCTGCTGCCTGGGATCGAACCCCAGACCCTGCGCTCTGCCTAAGTAGGTGCTTTAGTTTGCTGAGCTGACTGGCTGAACCTTAGGTGGTTACATTTATATGAGATATTTCAAATAGGCAAATCCATGCAGAGTGAAAACACATAAATATTTGCTAAGATCTCAGAAGCACTGACTGCTTATTGGGTATGAAGTTTAGTTTTGGAGTGATTAAATGTTCTGGAATTAAAACAGTGATAGCTTTATAACTTTGTAAATATAACAAGTACTATTGATTTTATACATTTAAATCAACTGCCCACCTTGAGTGAAACATGTCCTTAAATGATACAGATAAACTTCTTTTCCACTAGGTAAATAATTATTGAATCTTTGATATAATTCAGCTATAAAAAAACCTGTAAATATAATTTCATGTATGCACCTTGTACAGTACCAAAACGTTATGAAAACAGTTTGCAATGTATTAATTCATCGACTCTGTATGGTTAAGGTGTCTTGAAACTGTCTGATTGACATTTGTATTTTAATAAAATAAAAAT
>PVKA01031517.1:0-26216 GCA_004027165.1 Ctenomys sociabilis | reverse complement strand
TGTGTGTGTGCGTGTATGAATAATTTTCATTTTTTTTTTTTTTTTAACTATTTTTTTGTATTTTAGGGAAGGTTGTACAGGGTTTTCAGGATCTCAATAGACTTGTAGTGAGGGATTCTCCTGTTTACAGTTTCCCAAGTGCTGGGATTACAGTTGTGTGTCTCAATTGCTATCTCAGTGCACCCCAGGGGCGGGGCTGGCAAGGCAGGCCTGGGGATCAAACCCTTGGCCCCTGTGCCTGCTTGCAGGTGCTTTAATATGTTGAGCTATTTGGCTGGCTTTTTTTTTTTTTTTTTAAACTTTGAGACGGTCTCACTCTATAGTTCAGGCTAGCCTAAGCTCACTTTATAGCCCAGGCTGGTCTAAAACTTGTAAAGATTCTCCTGCCTCAGTCTCCCGAGTGCTGGAATTACGTGTGTGCACCATCACACTTGGCTCTTTGTTTTGAGACAGGGTCTTGCAATATATGCTGAAATCTTCAGTGTAGCCTTTGTAGTGCTGGGGTTACAGAAGGTATGTGCACATCTTGATGGGTTTGAGATGAAGGGATTAAATTCCCCCTGCTTTTTGCTGTCATGTATGTATATATACCCACTATGAGAGTGAAGAGTGTGACATATAAAAATGCTTGCTAAATATTTGTTAAGTTGCTGAGAACATTTCATTGAACTGTATTGAAGTCTTTAGGCTGGAGATAATGTAAGAAGTATACTTTTTACTCTTCTGTAGCTCCTTATTTGATACTGAAATGAAACCAAATTTCCTGATATTATTTTATTAAAAATAATTTATTCCCCCTACCCATCCAGGGAAATGGTATGCCAGAAAAATCACAGTTCATTGAAAAGGAATTGGTGTTTGGGATTAAGTTTTTTTGTTTTCTTAGGCAACAATTTTTATGAAGAAGCCTGATAATTGTAGCCAGTGCTTATTAGAATAAACTAAAGAGTATGTGTCATTAATCAACTATATAAAAAACTGCATTGAAAAAGTACTCGTTTTGAAATACTTAGTGATTTTTGGCTAATGGTTTATTGGCAACTTCCAGGCTAGCCTTGAATTCAACATTGTAGCCCAGACTGCTTAGACCTTTGGCAGTCTTCTTGCCTAAGCCTCCTGAGTGCTGGGATTATAGGTATGCACTACCACACGTGTCTTTGGCAAGTTTTTCTTTTTATTCTTTCAAAATTATTCAGAAAGCATTATAAAGTAGGCATTTACTTTCATTGCAATTAAGTTTTACAAGTGAATTTTTTTTTCCTGTGTGGCACTTAATTTTGAGTCAGGGTCAAAGATATATAACTCTCCCGCCTCTCCCCTGCCTCCACTGCCCTCCCCGCCCCCCCTGCCCTATAGCGAGAGGGAGACCCTCCCCCCCAGGACTCTGGAGGCTGCGATGGCAGGCTCAGGCCCAGGGTCATCAGGGAACTGATTTGCTGGCCTGAGCCGTGTGCCCCGCTGCGCCCCGCGACCTTGGCTAGGCTCCCTTTCTCCCTCCTCTGCTGGTCTGGTCCTCTGTCCGCGCGCCCTGTCGTTTGGTGCGGAGGGAAAGAGGAGGTGATGCCCTGGATGCCCCCGCGTCACCCGAGAAGCCTACAGCTCAGCCGGGGAGGAAGAGGAGAAGGACACTGAAGAGGAGGTGGAAGTAGTTGTATCAAACTGGGTGGCAGGCAGATCCAAAGAATATCATGAAGTTTCCAGTTCCTTTGGAAAACCAGATTGTCTTTTTTATTGGAAAAGGCAATCTCTAGGGAAGCCCAGATGTGGAAGGTGAATGTGCTGAAAATGCCTACAAATGAGAGTGCTTCTCCATCCCAGAGAAATGAAGTAATTCAGTGGCTGACCAAACTCAAGTACCAATTCAACCTTTACCCAGAAACATTTGCTTTGGCTAGCAGTCTTTTGGACAGGTTTTTAGCTAATGTAAAGGCCCACCCAAAATACTTAAGTTGTATTAGCTGCTTTTTCCTTGCTGCCAGGACTGTTGAAGAGGATGAGAAAATTCCGGTACGGAAGGTATTGGCAAGAGTCAGTTTCTGTGGGTGTTCCTCTTCTGAAATTTTGAGAATGGAGAGAATTATTCTGGATAAGTTGAATTGGGATCTTCACACAGCCACACCATTGGATTTTCTTCACGTTTTTCCATGCCATTGCAGTGTCAACTAGGCTTCAGTTACTTTTCAGTTTGCTCACTTTGAGCCCATCTCAGCATTTGGCCATCCTCACCAAACAGCTGCTTCATTGTATGGCCTGCAACCAACTTCTGCAGTTTAAAAGATCCATGCTTGCCCTGGCCATGGTTAGCTTGGAAATGAAGAAACTCATATCTCATTGGCTTCCTCTTACAATTGAACTGCTTCAGAAAGCACAGATGGAGAGTTCCCAGTTCATCTACTGTCAGGAGTGGGTAGCACATCACCCTTCTACTCTGCAGTCTTCCCTGCCTCTAAATTCCATGTATGTCTACTGTCCCCTCAAGCACACCCTGGTGACCTGTGACAGAGGAGCGTTCAGATTACATCCCTCCGTCTCAGGCCCAGATTTCTTCAAGGACAACAGCAAGCCAGAAGTACAAGTTAGAGGTACAGCAGCCTTCTACCATTCACTCCCAGCTACTGGTGGGTGCAAGCTCACCTCTGCTAAACGCAAAGTGGAGGAAATGGAAGTAGAGGACTTGTATGATGGGATCAAGTGGCTCTATAATGAAGACAGTGCTGCAGTGCTGTAGGTTCTGTGTGTGGCACTGATTTATCAAGGCAAGAGGGACATGCTTCCCCTTGTCCACCTTTGCATCCATGCTGTTACTGTCATGTAGTTTCAACATGTGTTACCTTCCACTGTAAACAAAGGTTTCCTACTTTGGGAACAGCCTGTAAAACTAGGAGATGATATGGAGGAACCTTATCAGGCTGATTTGAAGTGAGCCAGAAAAAAAAAAAAAACACCCTCATTTACTTGTGCAGTTAATTATAATTTGGCATTGTTTAAAAGCAAAAAATATTTACCAAAACATTTTTTAAAAGTGAATTTCTTTGTAGTATGTCAGTTTTGCTCTTTTGTGCTAAAATGTAGTTTGCTCTATTTCAAGAAATTGTTTGGAAAAAATTCCAAAATTAACAGCCATCAGACCCTTCCCCCAGCATTGTGATTTTTCTTTTGCTTTTGTTTTTCTGTGGAATGTTTAATGAATTTTATGCTCATTGATCTGCGTTCTCTGCCTTCCACTGGATAGGGGCCTCCCTCGCCCCTCCCATAGCAAACTTAGTGTACAGCCGTGTTTATTCCATGATTTAGATTCCAGTTAGTCTGGAAAATACACTTTGGAATTGTCCAGATGAATCAGAAGTGGTAAGAGAAGAAGTTCTCACATTATCACTTGATTTTGTTTGTCTCATTTTAGATTTTAAAGTTTAAAAACAAAACACAACCATATTTTATCTTAAACTTTAAAATGGCATATAACTAGATCAGTTATGATTTGTTGAAAGCATTTTTGACATTTATATAAAAGAATTTGTGACAAAGTTAATACATCCAGGTGCTCACCAAAGAAATGTAGCAGAATTCGATTTTTGTAACTGATCTGTTTCCACTCATTTATAATCAGTAGGAGACTGTCTAGATGTTGGGGCAGCTCTATGATTTGTATAACATGTAATTCATCCTTTATGTTAGGATTTTCTGATAGAAATTATTTATCTCCTAACCTACCTGTACTTCTTTTAATGACTATTAGATCCTGAGCTTCCTTTGCAGTCTGAGGAAGGTATTGCAGTCAGAGCCATGTACTGATGATAAAAGTGTCTGGTAGCAATAAAAAGTTGTCTTTAAAAAAAAAAAAAAAAAAAACAACAACAGAAAAAAACATATACATTACTGCCTTTCATATTATGTGATCTGCCTGCCTCCGCCTCTAGAATAGCTGGGATTACAGTTGTGCAACACAGCATCTAGCTTCATTTTTAAATGTACTACCTTTATGATATCATAAATTTTACTAATTTGTCTTAAATTTTACTCAGAAGAATGTACTAGTAGAATATTTACAGACAAAATAATTCTCTAGTTCTCTATCTAGCTACTTTAAACTTCTCTTAATACATATTTCATTATTTTAAATGTCTTAGTTCAATGTGGTGGTAACACATGGTTTATCTTGGTGTTCTACAATATAAAAATGCATAATATGTCAGGCATAGAGATAATACTTTTTATCTATTACTGTTTTTCAGCAATCTTGGCCATTTCTGAGGCAGGAGATCTTTTTTTCTGGAAGCATCATTTTGGATTTTGCAGTATGTCTATGATCCAGCATGAATTTTTTCTTCAGTATGTTGTAGAGGCAAAATACACATTTACATAAAGTTATTAACCATTTTAAGGGTATACTTTTGTAGTATCAATTTTAGTACTTCATATGCCTGGCTTCATTGCAATATTTATCTTTCTGTGCCTGAATTGTTTTCACTTAGCATTAATTCCACAAAGTCCAGACATGTCATACCTAGTGTGTCAAATATTCCATTGAATTTATATATCACATTTTATCTGTTCACTTGTTAGTAGGCATGTGGGTTTTACAATCAAATTATCGCCAGTAAAGTTGCTATGAACATGGATGCATAAATACTTCTTTTAAACCCTGCTTTAAATTCCTTTGGTATAACTGGTTTTTACTTTATTATGAAATTGATAAATTCAGTGCTTAGGTGGTTCTTTCCTTTTCCATTTGCTGTTGTGCTTTTCTCAAAATCTGAGTCTAGATCATTAAGTTATTACTGATTTTGTTAAAATTGTAACACTTTTTAAAATTATAAAAATGCATGTTAGTGGACAGTCTCATGTCTGCCAATAAAGGACTACAATGCCAATAAAATATAAGAAAACTTAAATCTGACTCAGGCATTAATTTCAACACTAGCATCCAAAATTTCTGGCTCTTTTATATAAATCTTCAACCCTGTCAGATCTGTCTGTCACTCAGCATATGTCTTTACCTTCTACTTTATTTATTTGAATTATTTTTACCTCCTACTTTTTTTAACCTCCTACTTAATGGGGGCGAGGAGAAGACCATCAGATAGGGAATATTTTATATTTTTGTCACCAAATCTACAATGTGTTTGCGTGTGTTTTCAGTACCAGGGATCAAACCTGGGACCTTGAGCTTGCTAGGCAGGTGCTTATGCCACTGAGCTGTACCCTGGCTCTCAAATCTACTATGTGCATATGCATGTGAATCTTTTTCTCGTAGTGCTGCTCTTAAAAGGGGAAAGACATTTTTGTTCTTACAAGGCTATTGGTACTAGTAGTATGTTGGTTTACTCATTTTATTCAGCACCCCTTGTGTATCAGATGCTGTAAACAAGATAAAGCCTTTATGCTACTGGAGCTTTTTTGGTGTTCGTTTCTCTGACTACATAATCTCAGTTGATCTGTCTTGAAATTGGCTGAATCCTTTGCTTTCATCTGCTGTTGAACTTTCTGTTAGGGGGCCCCCCCAAACCAGGGATTGAACTCAGGCCCTTGCGCTTGCCAGGAAAGAACTTACTCTACTGAACCATCTCCCTGGCCCTATTTAAATGTATTTAGTATAGGGTCTCACTATGCAGCCCAAACTCATAGAGATCCTCTTGTTTTTATCTTCCCCTCTACCATAGTTTTAATTTTCTTCTTGTGCAGTCTCAGAGTTGGCAAGAGGAGAGAGTTTATGAATTTGTCTGATATTCTTGAGAAAGTACATAATGCTATACGCAAGCATAGCTTTCCAGAATTCCAGACTATACTGAAACTTTGAGAGCCCCTTGCTGACATCTCATTTCTCAGCTTTTTAAGATTTTTAGTTTTTTGCTTATCTCAGATATTATTGACTATTTTAGGCAGCTGAAATGTTCAATAGTTGCCTCTGATTGTTTTTGACTAAAGGATATCTACAGAAAAACCTGCTTGCACTAGATAACTTAAGTGGCAGGTCAGATAAGGGCATTTTTTTTTTTTTTTTTTGGCGGAACCAGGGATTGAACTCAGGCCCTTGTGCTTGCCAGGGAAGCACTTATTCCACTGAGAGTCTCCCTGGCCCCAAAACTAGACTGTATCTTTTTTTTTTTTTCACTTAGGTCTTTTTTTTCCCTTTTTTCTTCTGGCAGAACCGGGGATTGAACTTGGGCCCCTGTGCTTGCCAGGGAAGCACTTATTCCACTGAGCCATCTCTCTGGCCCCTTTAAGGGCAGTTTTGCTAGCAATCTTCCAAGGAACCACCAGACTTATCAAGTAAAGACAAGTTTTTGGATTGGTTTTGGAGGAGTCTCAGCTCTGTTCTGTGTTCTCACTAGTGCCTGCTAATGTTCACTGTTAACTGTGGTCTGTTGGTTTTCAGAATATGGAACTAGGAAAGAATAAAGTGGGAATATAGCCAGGTAAATATACACAGAACACTTCTTATATTACCTTAATCTTTTGGTTAATTTTTTACAGTTATATATAATTGTTAATTATTACAATTTTCAGTAGTGTTCTATGCTGCTTTTATAAAGGAGTGGATTTCAGAGGTCTTCCCTGTGCCATTTTTACTGATCCTCTTCATTTCTGTAAGCAAGGACTAAGAAACACCATCCGTTAGTAAAAGATGTGTGAGTTCCTTTTCCAAAAGTCAGTGTGTGTCATGTTCTTTTGTGGAATGGTCAGGCAGGACAGCCCACAAGAGGTGCACAGGACAGGAACCGAAAAAGGTTTATGATATTCTCAGGTTCTACAGATGGGTGGCACAGCGTGCCCAGCAGGGCCTTCTAGGGTGATCAGGAGGCAGAAGACAGGAAGGGAAGGGAATGCCAGTGCCTTTATTGAAGTTTCCACACAAACAGTAAGGCAGTAAATGTTGGATAAATAGTTTAGGTTTGGCTAGTTTGAATAATTTTGGAAGGCTCTATGTAGGGATGGTTGTTTAACATTTGGCACTAGAGTGATTAAGGCAGAGGAGTATTGCCACCTGGGGTGTACAGGCCTGATAGAGAAGGTGTGGCTCTTGAATGGTTAGTTTCAAAGGCAGGCAGGTTTCCTATTGAGCCCCTGCCATCTCCTAAGAATTGACTGGCATGGTTAAGAGGAAGTCTCCTTAGTCAGAAAGGTGTTTTAGATTTTAAAAAATAATATACAGGAGAAGGGATGCATATACACAATACACTGAGAGTATACATTCTAGAGCCTGCCTTTGTAGTTTTTTAAAGAGATGCAAACCAAAACAGTGTGAAATGGTCCAAAGCCCAGGTAAGATGTGTACTAACTACATGGCTCTTTATAGAAAAGATTTGACAACTTCTACATCCCTGTCCACTGTAGACTGTCTAGTTGACCAGAAGTGAAAGTTTTATTCCTTATATTGTCACTTTGTGCTAAGGGGCTCTCTGTTCTATTAACCACCAGTAATGGGGTTATCTTTGTCACTTGGGTGGTTAGGTGGATGGTGGCCCTTGAAAGCCTGCTTCCTAGGGCAGCCCACTGGTTCTCCTTCTGTCCCTTCACTAGGACAGAAGCTTTCTTTTCCCCAATAAATATATTCTGCTCTTAAAAAAAAAAAAAAGCCTGCTTCTGAAACCGTGGTCTTGGTGGCGGTTGTAAGTTAGGTACCTTAGGGTAATTAACTGAGACAGTTGTTAGCATGTAAGAACTTTATTAGGGAGTAATCTTACAATCAGCATGTGTGAAAAGGAACAGAATGGATAGAGTGGGCTGCAAGGTGATATTCACCAAAAGTTAAGGTAACCCCAGTTCGTAACTTTGTAGCTGGTGTAGCTGTCCTAGTTCAGGAGAAGGGGCTGGGCCCCTTTGCTCCTGTAATTAGACATTGAATGAAGGCCATTTGGAAAGGCAGCTGAATTTAGCTGAGGTAATTCCTGAAGAGAACTGACAGCTGAGGGCTGTTTTCAAGTAGTGCTGGCAGCAGCTGGGCAATAAATCTTTCATTCCACAAGGGAAATTTAGGGGAGTACCTCACAGTGCCTGCTACATGTATCCTCACATGATTTCTCCTAATTATGATTTATTTTTTACTTTTTAAAAATTGTGACATTTAAAATAAAAAAAGTATAAAATGGAAATGAAGCTTTGTAAATAAGAAGGGAAGAGGGGTTGAAGGGAGGGGGAAAAAAGAGGCACCAAGATATATTATGTACAGGTACAAATTCCCTATGATGAGTGTGACTGGTATGTATATCTAAATTATACCAATAAATTTAGTAAAAAACGAGGGAGAAATGTGGCATTTAAAAAATGAATTAGTTTTTCTTATGGGGAATCACACATGATTCTCTCAAGTTCTATGCATCTTGTTATTCGTAAGGTGTTTTTGAAAAAAAAGTTTTCATTTTTATGTGTGTAAATGAGTTGACTATTTTAGTGTTAGAAATGTTATCTTAGAGTCTTAAAATTCTACTCATAGGGATTGAAATTATAGCAGATTTGAAGAAATCATCTAATTCATTTTGACATGAAGCTGAGAATGAGAGATAGAGGGCTAGTGACAAATAAGAATTGGGTTATAGATCTCCAAAGGGTAAGCTAGGTGTTCTTTTCACTAGCTCTTTTTAAAATTTAAAATTTTATTAGAATATCTTTGCAGTACATAATGATCATATTCATTATGAATTGACACGCATACATAATGCATCTTAATTTTAGTCCCCTTCTTCCTTATGCTTCTCTCATCTTGTAATTAATTTCTTAAAATTTTTAAGGGCAGTATTCAGATTCTAAAACTGAGCAAGATGGCTTTTTTTTTTTTTTTTGCCTTTAGAGTCATGTTTTTGCTCCTGGGAACAGTGTTTAACAGTATTCATATTTTTCAATAAACACCTACAGGAGACTCCTTCAGTGAGCATCAGTCTCCTGCCAGGTATTATAGCACAGGGTGGGGAAAAAGAGCAAGAGAGAAAAATGACGACCAATGAGCACCCAGGATGACCAGTTATTGGTGAGGAAAAAAGGCCATGAGGCAACCAAAACCTTACATTTATTGACTGAGGAGGAGGATATTAGATGACTCAGAGGGTGGGGTGACAAGCTAATGAGGACCTTGCCTTGGACTATCTTTAGTTTTAGTGGTCTTACTTAGCAGGTGGGAGAGGATGGCCCACCCCTAATGGGATAGTGGGAAATCACAAAAGGGTTATACCCTAAGTTCCTAGCCTTAGTTCATCCCTTATGGAAGTATGTAAAACTAGCCTTTGTGACTTTGTGGTTTCAGCAACCATTGTAAGTCTACTTCTGAAGTTATATCATTTTAGACGGATGAATCAAATTTATTTTTAACCTTCCTGGAAGATGATTCCACAGTTAACTTTGGAAACTTCTTCCTAATGGCTGAGTTAACAGGTAATGGAAACTTCACTATTAATTTGCTGGCAGGATTTATATGATGAATAGAATTTGCAGATGAAGTCAACATGCTCCAGAATTTTAAAGTTTGTATTCTAGTTTCAGTGGTGGGTTATCTTAAACATATTCTAGATCATCAGTATCATAATTGTCACTTGACTTTGGATTTAGACTTTGAATGTGTATTTGTGTTAGTGATGGTGCCAAGTGATACTAGGGATGCTTTGGTTTGATGTAGTTTTTTGAGATGAGCTCTAACTGTGTAGTCTGTGTTGGACTTGAGCTCACTACATACATAGCACAAGCTGGCCTTCAACTCGGTGGTGATCCTCCTGCCTCAGCCTCCCAAGGACTGGTAGCATATGCCACCATGCCTGGCTCATTCTTTTACATATATAACCTGTTACTTTTTATGTGGAAGTTTTGATTTTAGTTTTTTCTTTTTTTGGTTTTACCTTTATATGAGATCTATATGCATAAAGTTTATTTTCAGGTTTGTATATTGGCATAGATTTAATTAACCTAAGACTAAAGATAACTTATGTAAATGAGTAAAACATAATACTCTTATAAGGAGTCTGTACATTTCTTGAGTTTGAGAATCTGTTTCTGGAGTTCTAAATTAGTGTACAGAAGTTGATGTCAGGTCACCTAACAGTGCCCACATAAAGTATGCAAATTTTCTAAAAGAATGTATCGATCATATAAGCATCTATGTTTGTAGGAAACAGGAGAAGATAAAATTCCTTTATAATAGAATTTTTTCGTAATGAAGCATTGTTATGGTTTGTGTCTAGTTGTTCCCTCAAAGCCTTATATAGTCATCCGGTGGCTTTTGGAGTTTGTGATTGATTATTGCAGATGTGTTACTCCAAGCCCAGGGGTGGGTAATCTACATTATAATGTAAGAAGGGAGAGAGGCCAGCTAGGTGCCAAAGCTCCCTTTTGGTCTTTGCTTTTTACCACTACATGAGTTGTTCTCTGTCATGTGCAGCTCTGCCTTGGAGCCAGCTGAGTATGCACTAAAACCTCCACTAACTGTGAGCTAAACAAACCTTTCCTTCTTTAATTTTGGACGTCAGGTTTTTGTCCCAGCAATGAGAGAAGAGTAACTGAGACAAGTGTCTAGTGCCATAGATTTCTGAGAGGAGTTTTGATTCACTCTCATTGTATATTATGTTTTCTTTTGGTGCTGGGGTTTGAACGGAGGGCCTTGTGCATGCAAAGCTTGTTCCATAGTATAAGCTACAGTCCCATATTTCCTTTGAATGTGCTGAACTCTTCAAAAATATTCCACAGTGAACCTTAAAAATTTAAAAAGAAAACTGCTGGGCATACACACATGCAGTCCTAGCACTCAGGAGGCTGAGGCAAGAAGGATTGCCATGAATAGGAGGCTGGCCTGGGCTACATAGTGAGAACTTCTGGGGAGATGGCTCAAAAGAATGAGTGTTTGCCTGGCAAGTGCAAGGGCCTGAGTTCAATCCCCAGTGTGGTAAACAAACAGAACAAAACAAAACAAAAAGGGTGGGCGGTAGCTCCTAATCTGTTTTGTTAATTTGAATTTTTGTGGAGTGCAGTTTCATAGTTTTTTTAAAAATAAGATTTAATAGAGTGTATTTATGATTAAATAATTATGATCTATATTAAGATCTTGATAAAACCCTCTTTTGAATTATGTACAGCCTGTAGCTTGATACTTGCCTTTTGTTACTTTTTTCTGTGTGTAATTTTGAGATGGGATCCCACTATGTTACCCAAAACTGGCTTCAAATTCTTAGGTTGAAATTACCGTCCTGCTTCCCAAGTAGCTAGGATTACAGGCACATGCTACCATGCCTAGCAGTTCACACTTTTCAATGGAGAACATAGCTGTATATGAAAATAATTATGAGGGCCGGGGAAGTGGCTCAGTAGAATAAGTGCTTCCGTGGCTGAAGAGCAGTAGCAGTTTTATTATGTCCTTACCTTTGGAAATTATAATTATTTTCCATCTGCCTATTTCATAGGGGATTTTCCATAGTTTTTACCCCTTTGCCTTTCTTCCCTGTGTGCTAGTTGTCTGACACTGTTTTAAATCCTTATGATCTAACAGTGAACTAGATAATGCAATATCCATGCTTTTATGTAACTTAGGTTATAGGGGCATTTGAGGGGGCATTTGAGAGGGCAGTTGAGACTGGGCATGGTGGTACATGCCTGTAATCCACGATGTTAATGAATTTTTACAAACAATTACTGTTTGAAAGTGACTAAATAATGTGATAAGAGGAAAAGGTAACGTAGACTGTACAAAGGAAACCACATGGTAGAATCTAGTGAATTAAGAACTGGCACATGTTTAGGCACAAAGAGTTCTGATACATAGTTAGGCAAGGATCACATTGCCCAACAAACCTGGAAATTGTGTGTGTAGATAAGTACCAATATAAGCTTATGAACAGGAGAAATAATAAGGGAGCGTTTGAATATTGGGCTGAAACATTTCCAGGTGTGAAGACAAATATGAGAGTTTAGGAACTTCAAAAAGGTCCAAAAAAAGCCTGTAATCCCAGTGTGGGGGAGGCTGAAAACAGGAGGATCACTCTAAGTCTGAGCTGCATAATGAGACCCTGTACCAAATACGTTAAAAAAAAAAAAATCATCCAAATTTGAATGGATGTTAAACTTCTACAGAAGTATAAGCATAATAATCAGCTATAGAGAAAGCTTCCTGAAGGTGGGAAGGAGATAATGTGGAGGAAAAAGAATTTCATTGAATTCTTAAACTCAGCTACACTAAAAAGCAAGAATGGGGGAAAATAACAGTAGAGAAGGATTGAGAGAGTAAATGACGTAGGACAGTTTGTACTGTTTAGAAAGATGTTTTTAGGGTAGCATATTATTATTATTATTACTGCTATTATTATTATTGTTTTGACAAAATGGGACAGGCCCTTGCACTTGCCGGGCAAGCACTTATTCTGGTGAGCCATCTCCCCTGCCCCAGTATAGCTTTTTATTTAGAACAGTATTCCCACAAAGATTTTGTAAGGGGATACATGGATTCATCTGGGAAAAGTTCAGTTGTAGCAGGCAGCTAATACTCAGGCTCCAAGGCAAGTAGATATGTTCAAAAACTAGGAAGGCAACTATATGGTAGTGTGACATAGTAGACTAATACAAAGAGGGAGCTGAGTGTTAATTATGGCCTGTATGCACCATTGTGTGAGGCAAATGTGATAACCACTACATTACTGAAACTGTATACACCATTGTAAGGACTTTTTACTGAGTGAAGTACATTCTTAGCAGGATTTTGATTAGGGGAATGCCATGATGTGACTTTTGTCTTGAGTACACTGGCTGGTTCCTTGAAATTGTGTGGGTATGAGAGGGAAGGAGATTCTGTAGTATGCAGAATAGAAGCAATAGAATTACTAGTTTTGTAAATTGTTTTGGTAGCAGGAATTAAACTCAGGACCTCCTGCTTGCCAGGCAGGTGCCATGCCACTGAATATACCCCCAGCTCTTTTTTTTTTTGTAATTTTAAAATGTAGTGCATTAAGCATGTGCCTGTAATCTCAGCATTCAGAAAATTGAGATAGGAGCATCACTGAGTTTGAGGCCAGCCTAAACTTCATAGAGACCCTGTCTCAAACAGACAACAATCCTTTTAAGCTTTTAGTAATTTTAGGGAATCTGGAATCAGTTTTTATAATGTAGTTATATTTAAAATACATGTTAGGATATATTTATGTATATGAAAAATTTTGATGGTGTCTTTCAAGTCATATTTATGTAGATTGACACTTTTTTTTTTAATGTATTTGGTAATGCAGCTCAGACACATAATGATTCTCCTGTTTTCAGCCTTTCTAGCACCGGAATTACAGGCATGTGCCATTACTTCGGTACTCTGCCTGGCTTAGCCTGTCCTGGGAGTGGGACTGGTGTGGCATGTGGTGCTGGGGATTGCACCAGGGTCCCTGTGCTTGCCTAAGTAGGCACTTAGTTCACTAAGCCATTTT
This sequence comes from Ctenomys sociabilis, assembly GCA_004027165.1. Classification (NCBI taxonomy): domain Eukaryota; kingdom Metazoa; phylum Chordata; class Mammalia; order Rodentia; family Ctenomyidae; genus Ctenomys; species Ctenomys sociabilis. The sequence goes on along the minus strand of PVKA01031517.1, from coordinate 12,837 downwards.
GCTGGCCCTCAATTGACACATTAAATGTGAATTATGATTGTGTTTATTCTTGTCAGTAATAGGCACCTGTGGCTTCCCAGGACACATTTGTTTTTAATATCTTTTTTATATTTAGGGAAGGATCTACAAGGTGTTCAGGGTCTCACTACTAGATCAGACTTAGTGGTCCACCTGTTTACAACCTCCCAAGAGCTAGGATTACAGACACGCACCGCCATACTCAGTCTCAATAGCCCTTTCAGCATGCCCCAGGGGTGGGGCCGGCAGGGCAGGCCTGGGATCAAACCCCTGGCCCCTATGCCTGCTTGCAGGTGCTTTAATCTGCTGAGCTATTTGGCTGGTTCCACATTTGTTTTTTTGTTTTTTTTCAGTACCAGGGATTGAACTCAGGACCTTGTGCTTGCCAGGCAAGTGCTTATTCTCCTGAGCTATCTCCCTGGCCCTGTATTTGTTAAATATATTTATTTTTCTGATATCTCCAGTGCCCTCTGTCATTTGTTGATAATCCTGGAGGAAAGCTTGTTGAAATACTTAGCAACATTAAGATACTTACTCTAGTTCTTTTTTTTTTTTTTTTTGCCGTGCTGGCTGGTGATTGAACTTGGGACCTTGTGGTTGCCAGACAAGTGCTTATGCCACTGAGCTATCTCCTTGGACCCCTACTTACTTAACTTATTCACTCATAATTAGGTATCCACTGGCAAACCATGTGGATTTGATATCCTTTTCTGAGGATATTCCCAATAAGAGTGAAAGGATTGGTTTAAGGAAGTATGGTGAGCAGAAAGTTAAAGAGACTAGAAGGAAAGAAGATAATTTGCAGGTGATTGTTACTTCTTACCCTTGCTAAAGCTTGAGTATCCTTTATCTAAAATGCTTGGGGTTATAAATGTTAAAACATCTGTCTGAAATCTAGTTTTCTATGTTGGAATGACAGAGAACTTGAATTGTCTTTGAGCTTGATTTCTCTCTTCTTGTAGCTTGAGAATCAGTGTTAGCTCCATTTTACCAATATGGACTGAGTAATTTGTCCAAGGTCATGTGAATATGTGTGTTAGGATTGGAATTATGAACTAGTATCTAATGTCAAACTGCAAATCTTGTGTTCTTATTCCTGTGGTTGTGTACTGCTTTTGTCACTCTCCAGCACCCCAGAGCTGATGCCTTTGGAGAAACAGTTACTAAGTTACTGAACTGTCACGAAAAATAGTTTTTAAGCCAGCCCTGGGTAAATAGCACATTATCATGTACAAATATGGGTGTTACTGTAAAGAAAGCTCACACTGAAGAAGGTAATCAGAATCTGTTTGGGGGTAATGTTTGCAGCAGGATGTCCAGTGCATAGGTTTCTGGAGCAGGACACAAGGTGTCCAAGGAATAAGATAACTGAGTCCTTCTTATAACTTGGCCAGACTAAATTCTGTGAATGATTCAGACTGCTTTCATATGAATGTTTTCTTTTTGAGGGCTAAGAGTCCATCTTGTGGACTCTTAAACAGGACATGGGGTCCTGAATAGTCAGTAGACTTGAGATTTACTGTTGTGATTCATCTGTTTTCTGGCCAAGACAGTGCTTATGGTTAAAAGTCATTTTCTTGTCTGGAGGAGGCGGTATAGCTGCTTAATGTGTAAAATAATTTTTTATTGCTGATGGGGAGAGTACAAAAGATGTATAGTTGCTTCTTCAGTGGAAATAGTGTGAACAGAAGTGGTGTGGTCATGAGGTATCATCAAATATTTATAGGTGACTGTACATAGAATAAAACTATAGAGTAGTGATGGTGAACCTTTTAGAGCTTTCATTGATAACTATCATCCAGCAGTGGCACGTGTGCCACATGTTCACCACCACTGATACAGAGAAATAATGAAAAATAAAACCAAAAGTCAGACTAGTGATAGAATGGAGAGAAATTTGAAAATAGCCTTTTGAGACCATGTGTAAACCATTCAAGACTTAGCAGAGGCAAAGTAACCTGCTCTGTAATTGTACTGTGCCTTCATTTCCCATGTTCACATTCCAACCAAGTTTTGCTGTTTTACCTTTCTTCATTGGTGTTCTTCACTTTTGTTGTAGTTTGGATTTCTATTTTGCGTTGTGCCTGGGATACAGAAACATGTAGCTAACAATCCAAGAGGAGAATTTAAAAGTTGGTTTGATATACAAGGCATTCTAAGAGAATACTTCAAGGAATAAAAAAATTGTATTCTGATATTGAAAAGTTTTGAAGGAGTATAGTGGGTTGCTAACTTGTAGTCAACCTGTTACACCCAACTGAATTGAACTAGCGTGGTGCTAGATGTGGGAGGCCCACCTGAGCATTGTTGCCAGCAGCGTAAGAGCTAGAACTGGAGAAGCTGCTGGAAGGCTGTTGGGGAATCTATTTGGAGAAGCTGTTGTAGCTGTTGGAAGCTTGTAGTTCACTTGGGCTATTCTGCTGGAGGTCCTTGTCATGATGGCTTTCCTGATGAGCTTGACTGTTCTTAGGGGAAGGGGAGCTTGGGATCTTGCTGTTGCTGAGAATGGCAACATCATTTTTTGGGGGAGCTCTGATCCTCATCTTGAGCATCGCTTCATAGCTCCAGAAGGAAAGATGGTGTGTTGCTCAGCCTTGTGGAGAAGTTTGCCAAGTTGGCTTTCCTGACGGAAACTCAGATTTCCTCATCATTGGAGGAGCTTGGGACCTCACTGTTGCTGAGGATGGCTGTGGTACTTTAGAGAGGAGCTTTGGTTCTTTCTTTGAGCATTGCTTCCAAGCTCCAGTTCAAATCCCTCAGTGTGCTAGCACATGAAGCGGGCCTGCATGAGACATTTGTTGTGGGCTCTAAGCCTTCAGTTGGACTCATGGGAGGCATTGTTATAAGCTCTAGGTTTTCAGCCAACTCATGAGGATATTAGGATTTAGGCCTTCAGCTGTGGTCTTTGGTTTTTAGTGTGTCAATAGATTTCCTGCACCCTTTGTGTATCATTCTTGGGTGATTCACTATAAAATAACTTTATAAATTGTGTTCTATATTGTATTGTGTTGTTCCCCTTGCAAAAACCCCAAACCACAATAAGGAGGTTCATGGTGAGAATTAGAATAAACTTTTTGGGGGCCAGGGAAGATGGCTCAGTGGAATAAGTGCTTCCCTGGCAAGCCCAAGGGCCTGAGTTCAATCCCTGGTTCCATCAAAAAAAAAAAAAAAAAAAAAAAAAAAACTTTTTGGTATGCAAGTCATGAATCATTTCACTTCTAATTCGTTTTCCCAAATTTCTAATATAGCCTTCAGAGTTCTTCATTGTTCTCAACTCTCTAGCCTTAGGTTGCAATGTATTTTGTGTTTTCTCTTTCCTGCTGCTATACTTTTCTTTGTATTACTCTTCCTCATCTTTAGGGATTTTACTGTCCTTTGTATCTTCAAAGTTTCAACACAGTGTATGTACTAATAATATGTGTTTGAAGAACTATATATCCTCTTGTACCATAGAAGATGTGATACAGATACTGGTATTGGAGCTTAGTTACTTTCCATAGTGTGGAATAAGTGGATGTTCCAAAGCAGAAGAAAAGTGACCATTTTGCTTTATAGAATTCAGAACAATTATAGAATGAATTAAATGTGGGGAGAGAACTTGAGGAAATTCAGCATTTTTTTCCCTTTGATTTGACAGTTTAAATGTGTGATTTTGACCAGTTCGGCCCATCCTGAAGGAAGCTCTGGTGCAGCATGTGGGGCCTGGGATTGAACCTCGGTCCCTTGCACCTGCCTAAGCTTGCTTGAACAGGTACTTTAGACTGCTGAGCTATCTCGCCAGCCCCGTAAATGTGTGTTAACTTAAAATTGATCAGCTCTTTCGTTTTTGAGAGAGGGTTTTGCTATGTGGTTTAGGCTTTCCTTAAATTCACTGTGTAGCTCAAGCTTGCCTTGAACCTGGGGCAATCCTCTGAATCAGTCCTGGGTGTGCAGGCATGTATGCAACCATGCGTAGCTAATCAGTATGATTTACTACTGAAAAAATATTACTTTCAGTTTAGGAGTGGAACAATATTATATTAAAGTACATGTGAACCAGAAAGAATTTACTTTTGTGTACTTTTTAGACTTAGGGAAACAATTTACTCAACAAATGATTTTCTTGACACTTGGATTATGCATGATGCAAAATTAACTTTAAGGCTGTTCAATAACACTGCATATAGTTATGCAGCCTGTTTTCAAGAAACCGTTTGCATAGTGTAGAAAGTAAAACATAGCTGGGGAGATGGCTCAGTGGAATAAGCACTTCCCTGGCAAAATGCAAGGGCCTGAGTTTAATTCCCGGTTCCACCAAAAAAAAAAAGTAAAACAAAGTAATAGTGATATCAGAGAAGTGGTTTATTACCCTTTAAGTACTTCTCTTATTTGCAAATACATCTTATTTAGCTACTATTATAAAATTCAAATTTCTAAGAAATGCTTGAGTTCTTGAAGGTTTTTCAGCCAGATGTACATAGTTTCTAAGAAAGACTTAGAAAACTTTTGTTCTTTTCTGATCTTTGTGAATGGGCTTTTTAAAAATTCTTTTTGAGGTACTGGAGATTGAGCCCAGGCCCTCATCCACTGTAGCCAAACTCTCTACATTTGAGGTATGCTTCCAGCCTTTTTATAGTTTCATTTAAAATTTGGATCTCACCATCGAAATCTTGAGCTTTTAACCCTCCTGCCATAGCCTCTGAGTAACTTAAATTACAACAATGGGTCATCATGCCTCACTGTTTATCTTAATTTTCTTTTGATCTTTAAGCAATCTAGAGGCAAGACATTATTTTTCTTCTCCTTTTAGAAACCAGCTCTTTGTTATTAGTATTTTAGAAGCAAACCTATCCCTCAAGGTACCCATCCAGTGAAACTGTACATATAGTTACAAAGAGGATAAAAAAGAGGGAATTTTTATAGCTTCACTTCTTTCATTGTAAGATTGTTTCTTTCCTTTGTTTTCACAGTTGGTATTAGAGCTGAGAATTCCTGAGAGAGAAAATGCTTATGTTGAGGATAAGGGACTCTTGGGCCTGAGGAGGCTTACATTCCTACTGACTTGAACTGCCACCATACATGTTTGATTGTCCCATCTGTGTTGGCATGCCTGCTGGTGGCATGTACTAACAAATCTAATTAGTTTACTTAGTAGTCTTTTTACCAATGCAGTGCATAAAAAGCTGTCCCATGGACCAATCATGTATGTACCACATGAGTCAAGCCCCCATTGTGAATGTGTTAATGGAGCAAACCTTTGAGCTAACTTTTTAAAAATGTATTTATTACAGAGTCTACAGGGTCTCACTACATAGATTGGACTCATAGTGATTCTCCTGTTTTCAGCTTCCCAAGTGCTGGATTACAGGCTTGCGCATCACTATTCCCAGTTTCAGTTGCCATCTCAGTGTGCCCTGGGGACCGGGCTGGCAAGGCACGCTGGGGATTGAAGCCCAGCCGCTGCACTTGGCCTAAGCAGGCGCTTTAGTCTGCTGAGCTTTCTGGCGTGCCTTGAATTAAGTTTTAAAAATAAGTAGGATTGATACAGGGAAAAATGGTGAAGGATATACATGTAAGCAAAAATTTTGACAAAAGATATTACTGTGAAAGGTGAAGCTTCTCTAGGATACATTTGTGTCTAGAGTTTGGGGAAAATTAATCAAATTTCATACTATGCTTTTTGCCCTATGGTAAAATTATAAACATTTGAAAACATGACTTACCATTATATAACTTCATGTAAGTGAAAGAAAGGTTCCCTTTTTGGTGTTTTCCTTGGTAAGAAATATGTATGAATTCATTCAGTACTAAGTAATTTGATTATTTAAGAAATGGTAAGTTTTCTTAAATTACCTTTAAAGAATTTAAAACGTAGTTGAAAAAAGAGATACATATCCTAGGAATTTATTTATGTTCTCTATGGAGAACATTTTTTTCTTTTTCTTTTTTTTTTTTTTTTTTTTTTGTCTTTTTGAGACAGGGTCTCACTATGCAGTTCAGGCTGGCCTTAAGCTCACTTTGTAGCTCAGGCTGGTCTCGAACTCACAACATCCTCCTGCCTCAGCCTCCCAAGTGCTGGGATTACAGTCATGCGCCACCACGCCTTTTTATGTTCTCTATTCAAATCATTAAATATCTGTTACTTGTGAGGAGGTGGAATTAAGCTGTTAAATTACTAATATCAGAATTATGAAAGCAATGTATTATTACACTTCTAAGTTATTTTAATGAGCTAGTGATAAGTGATGTGCATATTTTTTCTGAGATATTTAAATAAAATTCAGTGATTTATTAATTCTTAACAGGGCTGGGAAGATGGCTTAGTGTGGCATAAGTGTGTGTCATGCAAGTGCATGGTCCTGAGTTCAATCCCTGGTATGAGGAAAAAAAAAATTCTCAAGAATAAATGAGTTTAAAACAAGAATTTTTCATGGAAAAGAGTAAATATAAGCCTTTTTACAGACTGTTCTTGTGGAATTTGAGAGCATAAAGAAGCAGGGTATTTTATAGTAGCTGTGGCTGTGCATCAAGTTAGAGTTGTCTTATTTTGCAAAAATGTTTAATAGATAAATGCCTGAGTTTCCAAAGAAACTGTCCTAAGGTTGACTTCTCTTAAGGTTAAATATGTTACAGAGATTGTATCTGGAATTTTTTCCCTTGGAAATTTTACATTTTAGGGTAAGTAAATATCCATTGATTTTAGTGTAATGGGGAATAAATATAAATGGAAACATAAATATCTAAGATTTGCAAATTTGATATTCTTTTATCCATCTTCAGTTTCTTTCTCTTTTTCCTGTGGTCTGCTCAGCCCACGCTGGGGGCAGGGCTAGCTGGCCTGTGGTGCTGGGGGTATTGAACTGAGATTGCTGTGCTTTGCCCAAGTTTGCCTAAGTAGGCACTTTAGACCATTGAGCTATCAGCCCCTTCATTTTCTTAAATGTCTAAAATATTTCCTTAATTCTGATTATTAATAAATTGAATTATCATAGAACAGGGTAGCAGAATCTCTAAAATCACAAATACACATTTTTAGGGGATGGACTACAAGTTATCCAAGTGATAGGTGCTATGCTACTGAACTGCATCCCCCCCTTTTTTTTCAAGTAAAATTAAGTATTTTTGAACTAAAATTGAGTATTTAGTACAGGCTTTCACTACGCAGATCAGACTCATAGTGATTCTTCTGTTTTCAGCCTCCCTAGCACTGGGATTACAGGCACATGCCACTATGTCCAGTCTCATTCGCCCTCTCAGTGCACCGTGGAGGAGGGGCCACAGTGCACTCTGGGGATGGAACCCTGTTCCCTGCTAAGCAGGCACTCTACTCCACTGAGCTATCTGGCTGGCCCTCCCCATCTCTTTTTTAAGTTGCCCAGGTTGTCCAGAAACTTGTGATTCTCCTGTCTCAGCCCTCTGGTTGGTATAAGTGGCATGTGCCACTGTGCCCAGCTAAGGAAGCTGTATTTCTTTTAAACTTTTTTTAACCATCATGATACTTTAAATTTTATAATTAAAATATTTTTACAAATAATTTTACATTGTTTTTAAAATTAACAGCTTAACTTATTTTTCTCTTAAAACTCAAAATACATTTAGTAATTGTTGTAATTAGGGGTTAAAAGGAAACAATATAGAACACGTGATTTATAGGATTGTTGTAGACTCCCACAGCATCAAATACTAGAAGAGTACAGGAAATCTGTCCACACACTAAAGACCAAAGAATCCAACTGAGGGTCCGGATACCACAGTAATATCCTGCCTAAGTCCAGCTAAAGACCTAGAGTTCATAACAATGCCTCATTCGAACCTGCTTCATGAACATGCACTGGGAAGGCCCAAGGGTTGTGGTGGAAGTTAGAAAGTCTGTGCCAACGGGATGAAGGTTCTGTATTAGCAGGTTGAGAGATCTGCATTGCAGCCAGGAAGCAATGTTGAGCTCCCCTGAAAGGTACCATAGCCATCCTTAGTGACAATGAGGTCCTGAGGCTCCTCCCACTATATCAGCAGAATCTGTGTTAGGAAAACCAGGGCAACGAGTTCTCCAGGAGATTGAACAGTGGACCAGAGCTTCCCCAAAGTGAGTTATAGCCATTCTTAACAATGAGATCTTGAGCTCTTCTGATGATAATAGCTGAGTTCATCAGTAGGGCCAGCATGACAAGATACTCCAAGAAAAGCAGCTGCTCCCTATAACTTCTATAGCCCTCCTAATAGCTTCTCCTCTTTCACTCTAGTCCTGTTTATTTTGTTGCCCACAATCCTCAGGTGGGCCACCCATACCCAGCACCATGCTATTTCAGTTCAGTGGGGTGTTACAAGTTGACCACCAGTTGCCAGTTCACCACATAATCAGTAGGCAATTACTGACCTATTATGCTATACTTAAAATTAATTCGAATCTTGATACTATGAGAAAAAGATTTATGTGATATGATTTTCACTTGTTAGGTTAACATTTTTTTAACTGGGAAAAAATGTATATATTTAGAATTAGCCAGCTGGACACAGTTTAGATGATTGTTGGCAACATCCAATGCATCATAATCAGGAGCCAGTCAAACATATGCCTTCTTCTCTCCATTAGGCCTGATTAGGGTATTGACCTTGGCAACATCGATGTCATAGAGCTTCTTCACAGCTTGTTTCATTTGGTGCTTATTGGCTTTGACATCCACAGTGACCACAAGTGTGTTGTTGTCCTCCATCTTCTTCATGGCTGACTCTGTGGTGTGGGGGAACTTGACGATAGAACAGTGGTCAAGCTTGCTTCTTCTGGGGGCACTCTTCCAAGGGTATTTGGGCTGCCTCCAGAGCCGTAGGGTCTTGGGACAGCAGAAGGTGGGTGATGTTTGTATCTTTCTGTGGCTGTGGATGCCTTTTAGTTTAGCATGGCTTTCTGGCTAGCCTTCAAAGATTTGCTTTGGCTTCAGCTTTGGGAGGGGCAGATGCTTCCTTTTGTTTTCGACGCTGTCTTGATAAAAAGGTCAACAGTTCTTAATCAAGGGTCTCTGAGGTCAGATGTGTTCTAGAAGTTAGTAGAAGATATGCATCACATATGGTATGACTTAATTCCTCATTTAATGCAAATTGGGACAGTATGACATTTACATTTTCCTAAAAATGTATTGAGTTTTTACTAAACACGGTAAATAAAGAACTTAAGTAGCCTTGTGTCACTTCAGGTAAGGTTTGTCACCATATATTTAACAAGAGTTCTAAAGTTTTCAGAAGTTTTTGTATTTCAGAATTGTAAATGAAGAAGGAAGAGTAATAATCATTAATACTTATCAAGTATGTTTTGTCAAACAGTGAAGTATTTAAGTATAGTGATACATTTTAGCCTCAGTAATCTTGCAAGGTTACTGAGGCTAAGATGTGTTAACTTTGATATTTAGTGTTATTTTCCTAGCTTTATGAAAGAGTCAGATGAATTATAAAAAAACATTAAAGTAAGCTGCCCAGTACTATAAGAGAAGTAATGGCCGCCAGGCAGTTTTAATCCAAAGCTCATTTTACTGTTGGCATACTATAGAAGTACTCTAAAGAACAGGGACAGAAAATCCACTAAAGAAGAAAGGACATATAAGGACAGTCTCATGATGTTTGTTACCTCTTTGCACCAAAAGTTAGCCTCATTAATTTCACCTCTGGATTAGAATTTCAACTCAGTCTAGGCACCCTTACAAAACTATCTGAATTAACAAGCAGCATTAAAAGTATTACCTGCTCAGTTTTACATTAAGAAAATTGAAATAGTAAATCAAATCAATAGCCCTTCTGCCATTTGTTAAATTAGATAAATGCTATCAGATTATAAGCTTCATAAAGTGTGATTTTCTTTTGGTCTCTGATAAATTCCTGTTATCCAAAACATTGCCTGGAATAGGTAAAACCGCAAATGTCTTTGCTGAATAAATGCTATCATGTAAAACACGGGAATGACTATATATATTCAATCTTCAAGAATCACACCTGGAACTACTTATTTTATCTGTAATGACGTACTAAAATAAGGCAAAGATTTTTTTTTAAGTCTTGTGTATTTATTTGGTATGGTTTCGTCCTATGCAGCTCAGACTCATAGTCATCCTCCTGTCTCAGACTCCCCAGTACTAGGGTTACAGGTGTGCATCACCACGCCTGGTTTCGGAGCCAGCTTGGTGCTGGCATGGCATGTAAATACCAGGGATCGAATTTGGGACTTGCACTGGCAGGCAGGTGTTTAGGCCACCAAACTATCTCCTTGCCCCTTCCTTCTAAATTATTTAAAATTTTCTTTAGTTTGCTTCTCAGTATTGTTGCTGTTTGTAACTATTTCTTAGCTCTTTAGTAAATGCTAAAAAATATTTTTAAGTCATTAAAAATGATAAAAAATAGATAACTTCTATCTAGTTTTAGTTTGGGGCTAAATTTCAGAAAAATCTTAATAGTAGAATAAATTTAGCAATTTATTTTGCGTGAGATAGTGTTATTTTAGAAATAAACTGCACTAATGTGAACCAGAGATAGGCAAATAGGAGTTGAATTAATCTTCAAAATTTTGCACTAATGACCTCTAGTGATCATGGTGGTAAAAGGTTATTTGCCTTCAAAGATTAATAAATAGCAAGTAATTCTCATATGACTTTTTCTAGTTGTTGAATAAATTCAGACAGTATATAAAATACTGTCTTAAAGGAGCACTTTCCTTTTACTTGAAGAAGATAAGCTGGGCATGGTGGTACACAACTATAATCCCAGTACCTCAAGATGCTTAGAGAATATCACTAAATAATGACTGTTATTATTATAATAATGTTATGACTGTTCCTTAAAGGAAGCAGATCATGAAAATCAGCCAAAAAGGATTTGTTACCAATTGAAATTGAATATAGCAAATGTTTATAAAAGTTTTGGCTTTTGCAATGTGTTTATGATAAAGAATTTCAGGTTAGCTTCACTTTCATGCTTTTTAGGTTAACATAATTAAAAAATTAAACTTACTTGGGCAGATTAAAAAAACAAAATTTCTGTGCCCCCAAAAGTCCTTGCCGAGGATGTAGCTTAGTGGTGTAGCATTTACCTTGCACGCGTTGAGTTCATTCCTCAGCTCTGCACGCCCTTCCTCTGCATGCAGGGCAGGTGCTTAGCCACTGGGCTAACCTAGTCCAAATCTGTCTTTGAATGAAATGACCTCATATTCCATTGTAAAAAATACTAAAGACATCTAAAAGGGAGAAATTGAATTACTCTTTTTTTTTTTTTTGGTGGAACCAGGGATTGAACTTTGGCCCTTGCACTTGCCAGGCAAAGACTTAATTCTGCTGAGCCATCTCCCTGGTCCCCCGTTGTTGTTCTTATTTTTATCTTTTCTTTTTATAGCATGGACTAAAACAAGGTGTAGTATTTTCTTCATGTTTCTCTTTCCCTTTAAGTTCTCATCAATTAAACTGAAAAGTATTTAATGAGGAATATTAAAAGTTTTTGCAAGAATATTTTTTCTTTATCTGTTTTTCTTGAAAAGGCAGCAATTGTGTATGTACTCTATTTATTTATTTATTTTGTCTTTTTGAGACAGGGTCTCACTATGCAGTTCAGGCTGCCTTAAACTCACTTTGTAGTTCAGGCTGGTCTCGAACTCACAACAATCTTCCTGCCTCAGCCTCCCAAGTGCTGGGATTACAGGCATGTGCCACCACGCCCAGCTCTGTGTACTCTTTTTAAATGGATATTGACTGCTTGTATTAGCAGATTGATTATGCAGAGGTTTGTGTTTATTTCAACATTGAATTATAGGGTGGTGGTGGTATGTGTTTAGTGGGAGGCATCACACTCTTGAGTTTGAAGTTGTATCACAAAGCTACTGTGGAAAAAACCAGCACAGTGCTGGCACAAAAACAGATATATAAAGCTCAATGGAACAGAAGAGAAGGAGAAACAACCCAAAGTACATTCACCTATTTGATCTTTGACAAAGGAGCCAAAGCATACATTGAAATAAAGTTAGCTGCTTTAAATATACGGTGTTGGAAAAACTGGCATCAAAATGCAGAAGAATGAATGGAGAACCATTTTTTACTCTTAGCAAAGAAGACCTTAAGCCTTTGACCTTTTTTTTTTAAACCTTACTTCTTTTTTTTTTTTTTTTTTTAAACAGGGTCTCACTATGCAGTTCAGGCTGGCCTTAAGCTCACTTTGTAGCTCAGGCTGGTCTCAAACTCACAACAATCCTCCTGCCTCAGCCTTCCGAGTGCTGGGATTACAAGCCTGCACTACCATGTCGGCTTAACCTTATTTCTATAATAATGTATTTTTCAAATCAATAACTAGAAGTGAGTGGTTTTTTTTGGCGGAACCAGGAATTGAACTCAGGCTCTTGCTCTTACCAGTGAAGTGCTTATTCCGCTGGGCCATCTTCCTGGCCCCAGGAGTAAGTTTTTAAACAAAAACAATTTGAAATTATGCAGTATGATTTATGCAAAGAAAAGCGCATAGAAAATAGAGGTTATTGATTTTTGAGACAGGGTTTCACTGTGCAGGCTGGCTTTTTTTTCTTGTTCCTTGTTTACTTTTATTACCTTTTTTTTTGTAGACTGGCTTTGAACTCTCAGCAGTCTTTTCTCAGTCTCTTGAGTGCTGGGATATTAGACAATTACTAATTATTTTTTGGGTAGTACTGACATTTAAACAATATTGGCTTGTTAATTTATGGATATGTGATGTTTGTTTTTTAGATTTGTCAGTGTTTTAAGTTCCTTTTTTTTTTTTTTAAATGTTTTAGAAGGGGCTACAGGCTCTCACTAGACAGACCTGACCTGTAGTGATCCTTCTGTTTTCAGCACCATGCCCATTCTC
>PVKA01031516.1:13470-26315 GCA_004027165.1 Ctenomys sociabilis | reverse complement strand
TCATCCTGTGTGTGTATAGACAGTACAGTTGGGTTAGATAATGCTGTGCTTCTACATAATTCTATGAGAGGCAAGATCTGCACTATTGGTGGTGGGACAGGATATTATGTCGGCTTTTAGTGCTATGGTCATCCACTAGGTAAATAATTATTGAATCTGTGATATAATTCAGCTACATAAATACCTGTAAATATAATATTATGTATGCACCTTGTACAATACCAAAACAGTATGAAAACAGTTTGCAATGTATTATTTCATCGACTCTGTATGGTTATGGTGTTTTGAAACTGTCTGATTGACATTTGTATTTCAATAAAAAAAAAAAAAATGGAAAAAAAAAAAAAAAAAAGAATCACTACTACAGAGTGGGATTTATGATCACTGTGTGAACAGAAGATATGATGACTTCACTGACTGGTCCAAGCCTAAGGACAAAGTAGCTCTATTTGTAGTAAGAGAGATGCCCACATCACATTATGGACATGGAGAGAATTCAGATACCACAGCAGCTGCGGAAACCAAGCTCAGTGCAGCTTAGCAAAAGGTGCAGCTGGGATGGGACAGAACTGACCTTCAAGGTCAGGCCCTGCTGATTCAAGCCCTAGCTGATACCTTGCCCTGCCTGAACTTGCTGAGAATGCAAATCATGAACCGCCCTGCCATACCCCAGCAGGCTGCATCCTCTGGTTCCCAGTTAGCAGGAACATGGGAAAAACCCCAAATTGTTTCTCAAGGACAAAGAGACCTTTCATTAGCGCTCCCAAATAGCCACCTGCTGACTGAAGGCAATGAAGGAGTTAAAGCAGAGGAAATCTCCAAATTCCATTCTCCTCAGCTATAATGACAATAATAATGGTGTTTATAGACAAACTCTGATAAGGGCCAGAGAATCGAATCTATCACACTAAACTAATGCTTAGCAAAAACAGTTGGTAAAAATGCTATGGCTGGCGAATTACAGTGGTCTTCTTTCCTCTTTGATAATTTGGGGCAATTGCACCCAAATGCTAGTCCATTGATTTCCACTCCAATTCATGCCCCGTGCTGGGGAAGCTGGCTGGCAAACACTACGTTTGCTGCTGGAAGACTGGTGATGTACTCAGAAAGAGGTCCGGGCAATTCTTGCCTCGACCATTAAAAGCAGAACTGTAAGGCTGCTTCACGCTACCCTCAGAGTACTCTTCACACATTGTAGAACCTGCCTAGCACTCCCCAAACGGTCATCACAGATTAGCGGCTTATGCTCTTTAGTTCATCCTCCAAGCTGCAAGATAACTGCTGGCATTTTATAAAACTCCCTAATATTTTTCCTTTATATTGATAATGGTGAATGGTGATATTGACAACAACATTCCAAAAGTGATAAGTAACCAATATCTGATTCCTATAAACATATTACTATCCTCTCCTTAACTGTAGCAACCCATTTTGTAGGTTGGAAGAGCCCTGCCTACCCGAAACCTGTTTTAGTTTATTTGTATAGCAATTTGTTAAAAAAAAAAAAAAAAGCTATTTCTACTAGAAAGAAAATCAAATCCAATTTTTCCCAAGATTTCAAGATAATATGAATGTAGCGAGACAGATCTGTTGAGTTAAAGTGGCCGGGACAGGGATGATTGTCAAGAGCAGTGATCTGATAATGTTTGGAGACATTTTTGTTGTCTTCCCTAAGAAGAGGAGTGCTCTAAGCACCTAGAAAGGTGAGGCCCAGGATGACACTGAGCCCCCTGTAATGTGCATAGCAAAGAATTGTTCAGCTTCATATTTGTGTGATGACAAGACTGAGAACCTTGTCAAACTCTTAAACTGTGTGATACTATTTAAAGTCAACTATTTAACTGTGTGATACTTTTGCTCCTGATAACCCTGTGCCCCAAATGAAATGTATCTTCTCTTAAATCATGGTACAGAATATAGACCTCATTCATGACACTGTTCTCTGTATGGGACCAAAGTGGATCCTCCCTGTCCTCCAGATGTTCTTCAATGAATATATCAGTGTTTGAGAAGATTTACTTTTTCTATGAGAGTTCTAGGTCCCAAGTTTGTGAGTTTGGGGGTAAACTGCAACAGGAAGAAATCTTGCTTCTTGTGAAGCACTGCATTATAAGGCCATGCAAGATAGAGAAGGGAAAACTGGTTTGAAAAAAAAACAAGTCTGCGCTGATGAGTGCTTTTCTAAGAGAATTTAATGGGGGTGGTGAGATTTTTACAAGCTGATCTCTGTTAAGCTATGCTATTAAAATTAGTAATTCTACCAATAAAGCCTTCTGTCTCATGGAAAATACCTGCTAAACAAGGTTAGACAACAGATTAGAGAGCAGAGGAGCTGCTGAAATGGAGCACAAATATGTATGAGAAATTTACTTATGGGAGGCTTTCCTTCTTATTCCTGGGTCCAAATCTATAAAATAAAGAGCAAGAAAATTATTTCATAAAATGCACTGGTAAGTGCAAGAATTAGAAATAATTTTAATTTTTAAAGAAGATACACATTCTGGGAGGCTCAGGTAGGAGATCATTTTAGTGATTTTGTGAGTGCCTGTGTCAATTTTTTTTTTTTAAAAAGGGCCAAAGATGTAGCTCAGTACAAAGGCCTTGGCTGCAATCTCCAGTTGAGAAGAAGACACAGAGAGAGACTATATATATATATATATATATATATATATATATATATATATATAGAGAGAGAGAGAGAGAGAGAGAGAGAGAGAGAGATCAAAGTACAATCTCCAACCTCCAACATTCCCAGGTATAAGAAACCTGAATCACTTTGAGTTTTAGGAACGTACATAATATATTTGGTACTACCATACAAAAAATATACTAATTAATAATTCTGGCAGCCACACAAAATATTCTACATTCACTACTCATAAATGCTTGTCTTAGAATGTGGTTGCTTTGGTTATTTAACATTTTATAAGAAATACCCAAAACATTGCATCTTAAAGGAGTAGTAATTAATTACTTTGTCTGTGAATCTGCAGTTTGGCTGCCATCTTGGGATGGGCAGCAGGGAATGAATCATCTCTAATTCTCATGATTCAGGACCTCAGTTGGCTTACTCTCCACGGGAGAAGCCCAGGCAGCCATTTGCTCCTTAAACCACTGCACATGGCTACTTGGGCTTCCTTCAACATGGCAGCCTTAGGGCAGAGAGTTTTACATCGTGGCTCAGAGCTCCAAGAGCAAGTATTCCAAGATGTCTGGGCAGAAGCCACAACACTCCTTGAAACACATCTTTGCAACTCTTGGAGCATTCCTTGGGCAATATTCTATGGGTCAATCAAGTCCTTAAGTGCAGCACAGTACAAGCAATGAGGACTTCAACTCAGTCTCTCTCTGGGAGGCATAGCAAGGAATGTGCATTCAGCTTTCAACTGTCACAAAGTTCACTCAGCTAATGCTCAGTGCTGGCCAGGAAGGCTTGCTACATACATGGCACAGGCCAAAATGGCAGAAAACAGAGAGTGTTCTTGCAATCTCTGTTATCATTTTCTTTATCACATCAATAGTACAGTCCGAGAAGGGTTTTCCTTCTTTCTTTTCCTATTTTGTCTCATACAGATTATTGTGCTTCATGTTCACTGGCTAATGTCAAACACATATGCTGTTTTAAGTCATTTGTGCAATACTCAGGCTCCCTTGGGAAGGCAATTTTCAGCTGTTTTTCTCGTCTGATACCTTCAGTGGAAACATTACACACAAACCCAAAAGATATAAAAATATCACTGATATTTGTTAGAACTGTTTCTAGTTCTCAAACTTACTGTTGCATTCTAAAACATAATTGCTTCAGTTAATTTTCTGTTGCCTTTTAAAAATCTGTAATTAGTTCTAGAAAATATTAGACTGTGTTTATCAAAACTGAAATTGTACCAAACACCCGTTTGGAAAGGTTTCTCTATACTGTCATGATTAAATGGAAATGATCCTAAAAAGATCCCGGCCCCCTTCTTCAGTGGAGTTGTATAGTATATGCCGAAGCCTGAGATTCCTGAGATGTCAAATAAGAAAGACAAGGAACTGGGGCAATCAGGAGACACGTTTATCAGGCCTAACTAAAACAACAGCGATTTAAGTAGCTATCATATGGACGTTTGGTGAATCCTTTTATTATCCCTAAAGATTTCCCCTTTTCAACTTGCTTTTGTGGGTAAAGAGTTCTATATTGGTACATGCAGCTCATAATTATGTCAGCCTAACGACAGCCAACGCTGACAGCCTAAAACATTAAAGATTTTATACAGCCAGTGCTGAATACAGCTTCTTTTATTGGCTCAGAGAGCAGGTATCAATTATAATGAGGTAATAAAATTTGCAAGCACTGTTCAGGTCTTGCTCCAGGTTTCCCCCTCTCTCCTTGAGATAATAACATGGCAGAAGAAGGAGAAAAGGCCTCTGAGTTCTGTCTTGTCACAGACCATTCCAAAGCTTTTCCTCTGCATGGCTTGGGTGCCATAAAGCTGGTTGTTTCCCTGCTGGCAAAATCTTCCTACCAAATCGAAGCTACAAATTTCTGACACACACCTTGAAAGTCAGATCACTGAGGCTCCAGATTAATGGCTTGCATTTGCATAACTATAAATTGAAGGCAGAGCTTCCCAAGCTCACCTCCTATCCTCTAAGTAGCACTGGCTGATGAGATGCACAATCCTCTAAAAGGGTTCCCCAACCTAAACCAATTTGTAAAGTTGTTTTGTTATTTAAAACATTAAAGAAATTAAAGTGATTGTAATATAATTAGATTAATATTCATATCTTTCGAGTTGCTTTAATTCTAATATTAAAAAGATTAAATACCCACTCAGAGGATTAAGCAAAAAGTCAAGCAGTAGCAACACATTTACATTACCTTACTGTGCAAATTATAAACCTAATTAATCTAAAGTTTCCTACAAATTGAATTGGATATTCATTCACAGGCTGACACAACTTTAGGTATTTAAAATTCCCTCCGACATTGTTTCCTTTGAGAGGTAGGGCCATGCTGCTGTGACGTGTGAATCGCTTACAATGGCTTCATTTGGGTTCTCACTGTTGGAAATTAAACCTTTGCATAAGCTTAGGCAGAGAAAAAACTATAGACTTTGTAATTATCTAGATGCACAACAATAAAACACACGTTGTCCTCCGAACTAGTTGCTATAGATAAAACAGGAAAAGCAATCTAGTTGCTTCTTCCTAAAAGCATTAAAGTTCTTTTTTATCCTGTGCAGAATATAAGCAAAATATTTCCACCTTTTTTTTATAGGCCCATAATGGGTGGCTTTGCTCTGCAACTGTCTCCCCATCTTTTTCTACCACCTCCTTGCCCCCTTAAATGCACAAACATTCCCCAGGGTTGCTCCAAATCAGACAGACAGTGGTGTCTGTTCCTTGACACCCAGATTTTGGGTCAATTCCAGACATATCAATAATTTTCTTCCTGTAATTCAGTTCTTGGGTGATTAGACAGCAGTTATAACACTTGGGTATTCCTAGAACACTCATATCTAGAACATTTGGATATTCCTAGCATGGTGCTGTTTGTCCTGGGCTAACAGAATAGACAGGCTGATTACAACATTACTGTGCTCTTCCAACCCACTCTTCTTTCCAGGCATAGGAGCAGAGCTCCTTTCCTGAAATGAGCTGTAGTCCTCCAACTCCCTCTGACCTTTACTATGCAAGGGGAAATGGCTCCAGTTTCTTCCAAGTGGATGCTTTAAGGCCCAACATGTACTTTGTCAGGTTCTTTTTCCTCTGTGGTGGAACCTGCAATAATGCAGAAAGCTATTTCTGCATAGATCTAAGTCCTGACACGTAAATGACCCATGATGGACACAGAACATGAGTAAGAAATGAAGGTATTTCTTAGATGTCTCTGAGATGTGAGGTATTATTTGTTTCCTCAGCAATTGGTGGGGATATAATTTCCACCCATTAGAACCCAAATGAAATCATTCTAATGGGATTCTTGGCCTTACATTTCAATGCAATGGAAGGAAGCAATATTGGAATGAGGTATGGCTATCTTCCCCATTTCCAAAAGGTGAAAGCAAACCAACCACAGAACCTCTCTTTTTTTTTTTATCTGTAGGATGAAAGTACTATGGTAACTTTTTTACAGCTTTGTGGAGGTTTGAGATAGTATGTGTTCAGTACTTGGCCCAACAATAAAAACTGTCATGATTATCCTCTAATGAAGAAGTTACATTCTGTGTAAATTATTCAATCATTGGAATGAGAGGATACCACCTGAGGAGTCTGATGCAGAAATTAGCAGGTTGTTCACTAACTTCGTCCCGCACATCTACCGTGAAAACAGAAATACATTTCCCAGCTTTCCTTGCAGCAAAGCATGATCATGAGACTGAGCTGTAGCCAAAGAAATATAAGCAGAAGTGGTGTCTGTCCCTTGAAACCCAGGACACGTTAGCACACAGATGCCACTGGACTGAAGATTATGGCAAAAGGCCCTTGTTGCTCCTGGCAAAGTCACAGAGTGTGAGCAGCCTGAGGCCGTGAAATCAGCACTTGCAGAGCGTGTGCTACTCATCGAAACACTTATTTGGAGGGCTTTTTTTAAAAAAAAAAAAAAAAAAAAAACATTGCTTTTAACTTTAAAGGGGGAAAAAACTGGTACAGAATTTCAAAACAAGATAATAAAAATTAACAATGTTTATTATATTGCATATTATGCCTTATGTTAATGAAAATCAAACTTTCATTGTACTTAAGACTTTGTACTCTTAGGTTCAGTTACGTTTTCTCCTGTGTGATACAGAAATAGTTAATGAATCAATTTCCTATGAGGAATCTTCCTTTCCTATAGCAAGACAACTCTGAGTCTTCTACTGACAACTTTTCCTCCTAACAGGATCAAAGTGCAAGTCACACACATTCATGGGTGCACAGAAAAAGTCCAATGACTAAGGATGAATTCACATTTATTTATTTTATTGGCATAGTAACAAATATAATGGCTCTATCTTCCTTGGGAATCATCTCGCTACTTAGTACTAATGGTTAAAAGGCTGTGATGCATGATTTGGATGACTATCCTAAGATCACAAGGAATAGTCAAGGCTGCTACTCTGAACTGTAATTTCTCATTGCTCCTCAACTATCCTGCTTTTTATGGGGTTTGTATTGATGAATGTAGATGATAACTGTCAGCTCACCTAGGAAACCCCAGCTCTAGGCATCTAGCAGAGTATATCATCTTTCCCAAAGGCAGCACAGAGAACTAGGTTACCACTGGATTCACTCCACCCTATTTCCCAAACTGCTCTATACCTCCTCCTGCCCACCATCTTCTGCTCTACCCATTTTGTCAGATTAATAGTTCTGCAACATAAATGCAAATCACATCCTGTTCTAAAGATGCTTCCACTTTAAATACAACAGAAAGGTTTGCCATGAATTCCTTTCTTCTGCCTCTTTGGACCCAGACCCTGTGCTGTGGGCCATTGCCATATCTTCCCCCTACAGGCCTCATGACTGGGCGATTGGATGGGCTAGAAAAACAACACTTCAGTTTTGACCTCAAGAGTCCTTATGCATTTCTACTTGCTGTCTTGTGCTTTTCCTGTTGCCAGAAGAAATTCACTCTTGGTCCAGCCCTGCTGTCCCAGGAGGATGACAGAAATGTGGAGAAGAATCAGCCAGGCTAAAGTGCCTCATCCATAGCCAGCCTAGAGCAGAGCCCCAGGTGACTCAAACAGAAAAGCATGAGCAAAACAGCTGACCCACAGACTCAGGAAGAAGCCTGGCCCAGCCTGGCCCAGCTCTGCTGCTGAGCCTCACAGGCGGAGGAAGGGTCAGCATCTCTGCACAAGTTCGTGAGAGGGCACAGCACTCTTTGTACACAGCAGTGGCTTGTTATATGGCAGTAGCAGCCAGGTTGTTGGCCTATGCTATGCTTCCTGAGCTCTTAGCCTGTTTAATCTTTGAAGTTCCCTTGTGCACTGGCCTCTTTTGTCCTACCAGCTTCTTCTGCTCTGAAATTGACATGCTGTGTCCTGCCCTGGAGACTTGATGCATGCACCTCCCCTATACATGCCCTCTTCCCTTCACTGCTTCCAGTTCAGAACTCCTATGTCAACTCAGGTACAACTTAAGAGGAATCTCCTCTGCTATGCCATCTCACCTGGGCCTCCCTGGTCCCTCTCAATGTAGTTTCCCAGACATATAAGTGGGTTATATTATACATACACCAAGACTTCTATTCCCATGGAAATCTGGATGCTCTAGGTGCTAGACTGGTGCAGCCTCATCTCATAGCAAGCTGGGCTGAAATAATTTTAGGTGAGTGCTCTGGTGTGAACAAGTTGATAAATCCTGCTGACATCACTGCGCCTTCTTGCACTGTGTCATGTGACACTATTTTAAATTACCTTTGGATTTTGAAAAACTAGAGTTTTTGTATATACTCTCTGCCTGAGCCCACTGCATGAAGGGCAAAACAATGTTCCATCTCTTGGGTTTCTCATTAAAGTTTTATTGGGACCCAGGCAGTCTTGTCCATCTGTTTATATATTATCCATGGATGCTGTTGAGTTGCAATAGCTGACTTGAGTAGTTTAGACAGAGACCGTGAAACTTTCAGCATTGACACTCTGGCCTTCTCTTGAAAAAGATCATGCTTTCAGGGAAGACCAGATTATAATTTGTCGGGAGGACAACGACCTTGTCACTTTTTATTGCTTTATGCCTCTGGTGCCTAGCACAGTGCCCACTGCCAGAGCGGTGCTCTTTGTCTATTTTCCCCAGGAGCAGATGCATTGCAAGCCCAGCAGATAGATGCCTGTGTGGAGCTCTTATCATCCAAGGCTGGATGCCCCCTGGCTTGGCGCAAAGGCAGAGATGTGCCAAACTTCATCTCAGCCTGCAGCATCAGGGTACCTACGAGACTGATGACCACTGTGTGGCACTTGCCTGTCTCAGCAAGAACACTGTGCAGCTACCTCCAAGTGAGGTTGAAGAGTGCTTGGTCTGCATCTGCTGCAGGCAAGATGATTTGGAAGTTTGAAGAAACGAGAAAAACTCAAAGTTTAATTTACTCGAATAAGCAATTGAGGCTTTAGAGTATAATTATCAGAAAAAAAGGAAGGGGGAGGAAAAAAAGCACCACAACACATTGTTTAGCATACGTTATGTTAATGGCAGGTTAGGATGGCCCACTGTGCATAATTTAGCCAAACAATTGATACCAAATTTTAATATATATATATGATTACTGCTACAGAAACGAAGCACCAAGACAAAACACAGGAGAGCTCATAATAGGCACACGTGAACTCTGAGGCCCTAATTACATCACGGGGGAGGGCAAACAGTTGCTGCTGAACCAAGCAGAAAATGGGGGTAATTTGTAAGCAGGTAGAGTGCCGTCCAGGTGCACAGCATGTGTGTGGGGCTGGGGGCCGGGGCTTCCATCTGGGCTTTGCAGGGATGGGAAGCTTCAGGCTCACTTTTCTTAGCTGAAAGCACAAGCGCTGAGCCCCAGGTGGGTCAGCTCCCTCCTGGCCTGCCCCCTGGTTCAAAACTAGAGAGTTAAAGACACACTTTTCTAAGGAAGCTTCTCCATGCTCCGTGAAATATAACTTCTAGCTCTGCAATTTGAGGATTGCCCCCCACCCATGTCTTTGCCTGGTAGCTTCAAAGATATGATTCCTGGAATTTTAGGGCAAAGAGGGAAGTCAGTAGACAGCCACTAACCACAGGGCCAATGTGAGCAAGAGCACAGGGAGGGTCCGATCATCTGGAATATAGCATAGTGTGAATTCTCTGATCTACAGCTCCACCACCACAAGGAAATACCAGATCAGGTGGCTGTTCAGGTACCTTTGGGCTTCTCATATGACTCTGAATGAATGCAGTATCATTTGCCCAGATCTGCAAACTTGCTGATGGCATGGTCAGCTACTCATAGTGTAACCAAACATCACTGCAAGCCTGGATTGAGCTGCCTTGGATGCCACGTTCCACCCATGTCCTCAAAACAAAGAAATCAGGACAAAGGGTTAGGTAGAGACACTGGATTCTGTCTGTTATTTCTAACTCTTTTTATTCCCTCAACCACAGAGGAACGTTATACCTCTGGGAGTCTGTGTTGTCTGAGGCTGAACAGTCTCCTCAAAACTCATTCTCTTTTCAGAACCTCAGACCCTGTTTGCACTTATGGTCTTTGGAGGTGTATAATCCATTAAGATGAAGTATGCCTCAGTAAGGTGAGCCCTAAGCCAATAGACTACTCTGCATATAAGAAGAGATGCACAGAGAGAGGAGACTATGTGATCACAGACTCAAGATGGGAAAGCTGTGTCTTCAAGCCAGGGAACACCAAGGATGGCAACCACCACCACAACCTAGGAAGATGTAAGGAAAGATCATTCAGATGGCCCTCCTAACATCTTGCTGGTAGACATCTGGTATCCAGATCTGTAAGAGAATAAACTTCTGTTTTAAGCCACCCAGATTGTAAAATTTTGTTATGGCAGCCCTAGAGAGCAATACAAGGCCAGCTGTATAATAAAATGGTAGACTTTGAGGCTTAGAGAGGCATCTTGCAATTTTTTTTCCTACACTTTCATTTTAAAGTTGAAGAAGCTGAGCTGAGATACAAAGAGGTCAAATGGTTCCATATGACTAAATCAGAGATCTGGAATGGACTACAACCCATGTCTCCAAATCTCCAGTGCCAGGAAGCTGTAACACAACCCAGAGTTCTTATTTAATGAAGGTTCATACCCATGAGCTATGTCACTATTTTTACATGTAGGGACAGAATGGTAGACAGTATGATTATGTCCCAAGAGGTATCCACACACTAATTCTTAGAATCTTGTAGGGCAAGGGGGACTTTGAATCCATGATTAAGTTGAAGATCTTAAGATGTGAAGATTATTCACATGGAGGTTCCAAGTCAGAGTAGGTTTCAAGACAATAGAGCAGAGAGAAGAAAGGAACTGCAACAATGGCAGCAGGGCCTGGGATATGGGCTCTCAAGGGGTGGGAAGGTGTCCTAAGCCAAGCAGTGTCATTGTCCTCTAGGATTCAGAGATGGCCAGGAATGGATTCCATGCTAGAACCTCCAGCTCTTGGGACACTGTCATGCTAGGACATCTGAACTCCTCAACTCTTGAGAAATGAACAAGCATTATTTTATGCCACTAAATTTGTGATAATTTGTCACAGCAGCCAGATGTTTTGCATCCTGCATCCTTCTCTCTGCTAGGCTTTCAGAAACCTCAGGAGCCCAGGTTGACATTACTCAGGTGATTAACCAACCAACATATGGACAGATCTTCATCTGGTCTATTTCTGGTCTTATCAAATTCAGTATCAGAACCACTACAAGCTTTATAGGCTTTCCTTTACAGGACAATCTAAGAAGATAATTTGGACTATGAAGACTTTCTTTTCAGGCAACTCTTTCTGAGCTTTACTTGTGCAGCAGGTGAGAATGGCCCCCATCACCCTTGCTCCTGCTCTGAAGGGCACAACACATGTGCACCTCTCAATCATAATTATTGACTGAAGGTAAACATGCGCCAATGAGCAGAGACACACAGAATTGTTGGAAGAGTAACACGGTGGCTGAAAACAGAAATAATATTTGTAGATCTCTGAGACATTTGAGAATGAAATAGTCTCATAAATTTCTAATGGGAGATTGGTTGCTCATATGTGGAGACTAAGGGAAGGAGTAGAAAAGGAGAAAAAAGAGAGCAGGGGGTAATGGTTATGCCATCCTCGGACCTGGCTAACCTCTCACTCCTAGCCTCCGTTTGAAAGGGAGCCCACTCAAATCCACAGGACTGAATCCAGCTATCTTAGCCATATCATCCTCTAGGCTTTATAATCTCATGCACTGGGAAGGATCCACAGAAGCACTCGTTTTGCCAATCTTCCTTTAATTTACATCAAGTAAGTATTTCAGTGTGGCTCATTAGGCTTTTTCTTCTACAATCACACAGAGTGGCCCAAATGGAGAGCAAGAGAAGACTCTGAGGTGTGTGTGTGTGTGTGTGTGTGTGTGTGTGTGTGTGTGTGTGTGTGTTGGGCAATGACTCCAGAGCCTCACATAACCTGAAGAATCAGGATGTTACCACTGAGCTGCACATCCAGCTCAAGACCATTGTTTTTCCTTTGGTGTAAAACTGTTCACTTGTTCAGTTCCACCCCTGTGCAGAAAGTGGCCCTTTGCAAAACACTTTATCTGAGGGCTGGGGGAAGCTCAATGGTCTAACCACCTGTCTGGCAAGTGCAAGGACCCAAGTTTGATACCAGGTACCACATGCCATGCTGGCCCAGAAAGTGGGTGCGGTGGCGCACACGTGTAATCCCAGCACTGGAGATTCTGAGACAGGAGGATCACTATCAGTCTGAAATGTGTAGTGAGAGCCTATATTGATTGATTAATTAATTAACTAATTTTTGGAGAAGACCTTGCCTGAGGGCCAAATAAAGACAGACTCAAGGCTTCAAACAATGTATGTACTGTATCTATCTCATAACTGGAAAGAACATACCATAAAGGAAAATCAATGGAAAATAGAGTATCTTTATTATTGCTGTGTCTTTTATTCTCTTAACTGTTTTAGAATGAAAAATTAACAATAACAACAAAAAGTAGGTTAAAAACTGCTTTTAAGAAGGCCTGCTTGGAGTCGGTTAGATGGCTCAATGGAATAAATGCTTCCCTGGCAAGTGCGAGGGCCTGAGTTCAATCCCCGGTTCTGCCAATAAAAAAAAAAAAAAGAAGAGTATAGATTTTTAGGAAGCCCAACACACACACACACACACACACACACACACACACACACACACACACACACACACACACACAC
>PVKA01031516.1:0-13370 GCA_004027165.1 Ctenomys sociabilis | reverse complement strand
CAGGTATATGCTTTGTTGGTGCAGCTCTTGCTGAGTAGGTGAAAGGCTCTGGACCCAATCTCCAGCATGAAAAGAAAAAACAAAAAATAACAAAAAACAAAACTCAGTCCTCGTGGGGATATTTAGAATGCAGAAATTGACAAATGCTAAAACTAATAGCTTTTTTATCCACACGGTGAGCTGTCTCTCTCTTTTTAAAAATTATTTATTTATTTGCTACAGGAATTCACTAAACAGCTCGGACCTATACTGTTCCTCCTGTCTCAGCTTCCACAGCACTGGGATTACAAGCATATGCACCACACCCTGATTTCAGGGCTGTCATCATGCACCCAGCGTTCTAAGGCTGGCATAGCATGTTGTACCAGGGCTGGAACCTGGGTCCTTGAGCTTACAAGGTAGGCACTTAAACTGCCAAGCTATCTCCCCAGCCCTGAGTTGTTTTTTAAACCTCTCAACAGGGCACTGTGGACTCAGTAGACCAGAGTCACCAGAAGCATGTTGGGTTCCAATTTTTAATAAGAAAAGGCAAGCAAAGTCTGGAGAGGAGATTCCTAGCGGTGGTAAGAGGCAATCAGTAACCTCATTTAAACTATAGATTCTCCAATCATCATGGAGAGCCCAGCTCAGACACTGATGGACTTGATGTTCAGCTTGGGTGGAGCAAGGATTTCTATACAATTCACACTGGACCTGTGGCCAGGGAGGAAGCTCTGACCCCATTCACACAAGGTGGCATTCCCTTCAGCTTTCTGCTCTTCAGCACAGCTTCTGAGCCTTTTTAGCCATTTCTTTTGAGTCTTCCTTTCTGATGTCTACTCAAGGGTTCATTGCTCATGGCTCCAGCAGAAAGGGCCCCAAGAGGTGGGAAGAATTTGCTAGGGACTTTGATCCAACTCTGCATGGTAGAACTGATACTATATTTTCAATCTCTAAATAAATCTCATCTTTCCACCCAATCTGACCAGGGAGGGTGTGGTCCCCAAATGTGACCAGTTCCACACAGTTCCACCAGAAGCTCTGTTCCCATCTGGGAATGAACATAACCTGAGAAGGTCCAAGTCTGAGAAAGCCTGCTTGGGGACCTATAGTGATGAGGTACTCACAACCTTTCCTAAATCTTCATGATTTTTGTTTCCAATGCTATCTTAGTTATTTTTTTCATTGTTGAGACAAAGTACCCAACACCCCCAAGTTAAGACAGGATTTATCTCACAGTTTCTAGAGGTTTCAGTTCCTAGCTGGCTGGTTCTAAGGCAGGGTGGCATAGCAGAGAGGCACTTCAGTGGAGAAACAGTCCATGGCAGAGCAGAGCAGGCAGAAGACAGCAGGCAGCAAGCAAGTGAAACGTGACCAGCAGTGACTTTCTGTCCCTTAAACCTTCTAGAAATTGCACCATGAGTCAATCCCAGCATCACATCCTTAATTCCAGCAGCACACACTAAATCTAGCCACCTCCAAAAAGTTCAACTGTGCTCACTTTGGCAGCACAGATACTAAAATTGGAATGATACAGAGAAGATTAGCATGACTCCTTTGCAAGGATGACACACAAATTCATGAAGTGTCCAAAGAGCCCCACCTATAACTGCATGAGGCTGTGAGAAGACATCTAGACACAGCCATAACTCATACTAAAGACACAAATTAGCAGTGTGGTCAGCTTTCCTCCTGGGCTCTAATGCTTCCACTTATTCCTCAGGATTGGAGCAGACACTGCTGATTCCCCTGCATGCCACTTATATTCCTGGCTCCTTAATAGGCCAGCAACTTCTTTCTGAAGTACTTGAGACTCTGCCAAAGGGCTTCAGCTCATGCCAACACCTTACTTAGGCAGCAGAGGGACAGGAACACCACTGACCCTGGTCAGTCCTGAACCAATCAGCACATGGATGTGAGTGGATAAATACTGCAGCTTCCCTCATGTGGGTGGAGACAACCATGAGGTGTGCTTGATGGCACCTCTCTGAGGTCCCAGTTATACCTACAGCTATCATGTGCTGTCTGTTCCCCTACTCATTCCATTACTCTACTCTTGGTGTTTCCTCAGGTCTTGTCCTCAGTCAACCAGATCCTTACCTCAGGGCTTATTTCTAGGATGGGTTAATGGAGAACTGCTCAAGATGCTTCACTCTCCAGGCGTAAGGCTCTATAGTATACCACCTGCCTGCTGCTATGGAACAGTGCACTAAATTTCTCTCACCCAAATCAACATAAGGAAATCCTCATCCTCACAGTGATGGTAGAAGGAGATAGGACCTGTGGAAGAGACACCTACAGATGAAGTCAGCGCCCTTGTGAAAGGGGGTGGGAAAAGTCTCTCCCCTCTTTTCACCATGTAAGTGAGAAGACAGCATCTATGAAGTGGGCCTTCTCTAGATACCAAGTCTCTTGGAACCTTGATTTGGACTTTCCAGCCATAATAACTAAGAGATACAAATGTTTGTTGCTTAAAATTGTCAACTTGATATTCTGCCATAGCAATCTGAGCTGATAAAGTCCACAGAAGGGAAAGTGGGGCAGAAACTGAGATAACGACTATTTTTCCTTGGTCATAGACTCAGTCCTAGAGATTCGACATTCTTGTACTGCAGGTCTTGCAGGTCAAAGTCAGGTGGGAAAGAGCAGCGGAAAAGTGTAGGAGTGACAAACATACTGAGGATGATAGCAGAGAGTGTGTTCCATTGAGAGATTAATGTGTGTTAAGCATGGCCCTATGAAACAGGCTTGCTATGTCTATGACATGGAAAGGAAAACTGAAGTCTGAAGAGGCTCCTTCACTTTCCCACAGTGCTGCAGCCTAGTAAGCAGATGAGCGGAGATGCAAAATGTAAGGGCCTCTGTCACTACACCAACCCTTTTCATTTGGTGTGCAGCGTTAACTAGTCTTCACCTCCTACTGGGAAACTGAGAAGAAATGCAGGGTTCTCCTGTGTGAGGGAGAACCAATGACATAGGGTCCTTCTAGGAGAGCTGTCTGTGACTCTGTCCATGCATGAGAGTGTGCTGTCCCCCATACAGGCCACAAAGCACATGTCTCAGGCATGAGAGCTGACCACACAGTAGGCTGGCCTCTGGACAGTGGGGCTAGACCCCGCTGATGACAATGGGATCCAGTCTGCTCTCCACTAGTGAGGTCACAGGTTCCCAATGCTTCCATAAGCCTCCAAGGCTGCTCATTTAATCCCGCATCTTCCAGGAGCCTCATTTCTAAAATGAGGCACACACAGCACATAAGTGCTTGCTTCTGATACCTGCTTTGGGACAGCTGTATTAATTTCCTCCCATATCAGATTTTGAAACAAAATCATATTGTCAGAAACAGAGATGATTTCTCTACAGAGCTCTGAACCTCACAGAACTTACTGGTGCTATATTTGGATGATGACTCTTTACCAAGCATGTACTATGTGTGGAAACCCCTACCACTGTCTAGTTGGTCATTTTAGCAACTGCAGCCAAAGGGTACTTTCAGCCCCACTTTATGAGAAGATCAAGGCCTGAATGAGGCTAGGTAAATTCTCAAGGGTCATGGAGTGGGTAATGACAGTGTAGCATGTGAGAATACATACATTTATGCCCCTTACCATGATCTTGCGCCAGCTTCCCTTCCAAACAGCAGCCCCCTCTGTGCTGAGATGTCACCTTCCAGAAGCCTCACATTTCCTCTGACAGGTACATCTTCCCCATTAGGAGGCATTTGCTGAACACTTATATTCAACACTTGTTGAATGCCTCGCTTTGGGTTTCAAAGGCACTGTGCTGAACCCACTGGACACCTGCTGGCTGAAGGCTTTCTGCCATTCCCTTGCTGCTGCTGTGGCCACTAATCTTCCAGACTCCCACAGGGAGCTGTCCTTTGAATGACTCTCAGGCCATGGGTTTGGGGGAGGCTGGAACCATTTTCAGTCTCTCACAGCAAGCACATAACTCAGGCATTGTCAGTGAGAGTTTCACGGCCCCAGACACAGTGATTGGGCCCCAGGGACAAGTGATCAGAATAATCCAAGCAGAAGTGATGAGTGGCAGTCTTTTTCTTTTGCTGAAATTCCTGGTAGTGGTGGCCAGACGTCCTCTGTTTCAGAGTTGGCTCTCTACATCCCATGCAAGCATCTCTCAGGGCAAAAAAGCACAGAAGAAGTCATACTGAGAAACTGACAAAGTCCTCCAATATCATTTCAGCACCTGGACCCCAGCAATGCCTGATGTCAGCCCCACTCCAAGACTTGTTGACTTCTGATTCTATGCACTTGTGCTCTTTAAATTGCCCTCGAGCTGGTCTCAGCGCAGCTCAAGACTTTCACCTTGATTTTTAGTTTTATTCCCCCCAGGAGTCCACACAAAAGTCAAAGTCTCTATAGGAAAGCTTTGCTTAAAACAAAAATCACTTTAAAAATTCTAATTTGTGCTATCACGCCATCATTTCTATTTATCTGATGACTTCAAACTTCATTGTAAAGTTTCCAAGCACCTTTGCAGGAAACAAGTACACAGATTATTTTCTCATTTTCTTTTAAACATATGTTGCCATTCACAGCTACATCTCTCTCCTATTCAGACACCAGCTGCCAAAGTCAGCACCTCTCACCTGCCCACGTGTCCAGAAAGCATCTGCCGTACAGGAAATGGCAGTGCCCAGGGATGATGGGAACTCTTTGTGGCAGCAGAAGTTGTCCCATGACATCACTAAGCAGAAAGACCCCAGAGAAAAAGGCTCAGAGTGAGTCCTGGCAGGTGAATAAGGTGGACGAGCAACAAGGCCATCCAGAGCAGTTTGTTCAACATGCGATCCTGATGCCTTGTGCAAAACTCCAGGCACATGTGACTGGAAGCTTTAAGCGTACTATAATTCAATTTGGGTGATTCTTCTGGGTTTCTTCTTGTTTTGATTTTTTATTATTTTCATATTTCAACAGAGCATGGGATAGATCCACATTAAGGAGGAGAATGAAAAGAATAAAATTCTAGTTATTCTGTTCTCTTCCCACAAAGTCTTCCTGAAATAATTCTTGCAAAACCTTCTGCTTGCTGGAAACTGTGCATATGATTAACTGCACACAAGCCCAACAGCTTGCATGTGTAGTTAATTTACTCCAAATTTCCATGCTGCATTATAACCCTAATGATCACTAATAATAGACAAACCCACATTTTATTGAGTAAGTAATTTGAGACATTATGATTTTTATCATGCGAATAGGATCAGGCTGACCAATTTACACTGGGCAGAGGAAGATAAATAACCAGGGAATCAATCTTTCCAGCAGCAGACTCTGTCTCTTGGCAAAATGATGTGCATTGATTAGGAAAGAAAGCAGCTCCAGACCCTTGCTAGGCAATGGAGTCAATGAGCTTCCATGCTACAATCCAGAAGGTCAGGCAGGAACTGTGTGTCTGCCTAGGACATGAGGCAAAAGGCAGTGAGATGCCAGCATTGGAGGGAACACAGGGGCCCAGGGGTTTGAGCTCACAGCTGCAGGTTCCTGTTCAGTGCTGCTCCTCTGTTACTATCTGCATCTGAGCCTCCATCTGTGACTTCTTCTGGAGACAGGTGAGGAAGTGCAGCGCAACCATGAGGGATGCTAGTGGGGGGGTGTGGCCCATCACGGGTACAGAGGACATAGGTTCTTTACCAAAGGGTTCTGGAGCCTAAAATCTGGGGTGGAAGAGACACACATTTCCTATCCAATTTTCAGAAAGAACCAGATTGAATTTATTACTCACATCCATGAAAGAATCAACCTAGATCTCCATAGAGGGAAATAATTATGGGGTTCCTGCACGTTCTCTGAACTTGCATAAGAAAATGGAAAGGAGGCAGTGGTTATAAGTACATTATTTATTACTGCTAGATTTGCCTGCATTTTGTCTAGAAACTAGAGCAGGGAGAGTTGGAATAAAAAGCAAAACGAGAGAAAAAAGAACCAAAAGCCCCTTAATTCAATCTAAGGTCTTCTTCATAATGGCTGCAGCCCTTGAAATCTACAGTGATCAGTTCTGATTTTGTGAGCGGGAAGGCTCTTTGTTGTCATTATCTTTTTGGAATTCTGATGCTCCTAGGTGTTGGCTGATCTCTAGTCTTCCCATGTCTTGCTCCTCCTGGGCTCCCTCTCAGCATACAGCAGCCAGACTTGATGAACATGACCTGGAACCTATGGGCTTTGGGCTGACCAAAGGACACTGTCACGGGACCACAAGGGGAGTTGCAGGTGGAACCATCCCCTGGGTCGGTAGTGACTGGAGGTGGAAGGCTTTCCATGGGAGCAAAGTCTTGACAAACAGAGGCTACCAGGTAAGGGGCTGTGCAATGGGGAAGTGATGGGCCTTGCTAAGAGAGGAAGCTAAGAGGAAGCAGATATCACACATGCGGGCAAGGAGAGTTCTGCATTTACAGTGGTATTAATTTTTCTTTACACTGAAGACAGTCCAAGAGGTCAGTATTTATGTCCTGGTAGACACCTGTAGGAAGAACACTGGGTATAAAGGAAGCAGATACAATGCAGTGTACCTTTTCCTCCCCAAGGTTCTGCTACTGAGAGGAAGATAAATAAAGGTGAAATGCACATGTCTGACCACCTGATGGTCACTAGTGGTGTCTGATGGACAGCCCTGTCCCCAAGACCCCAAGAATGTGCTTCATCAAAGATGTGGCCTGAAACCCACAAGAAGCCTTCTCCCTGGACATATGGTCTGGACAGTGTTGGGCAAATCACTTCTTTGTTCAAAATCCAAGCCCCCAATACAGCCCCCATTCCCCCATCCAAGCTCTCTATAAACAGGGAGGAAAGCACCTAGAAAGAGATCTAAGCTCCAACCCTGACAAGCCTCAGGGACTCTGTGGTCTGTGTACACCAGTGATCTAAGACTACTTTGCACGGGATTGGAAGGGTGAAAGGTGTTGCAGGAATCAAACAACACCAACCAATTTCACAGTACCTGGTCACTAAAAAGTGAGGGGAAAATGGTGCCTAACATCAACATGGAGAGGATGAAAGGAAATGAAGGTCAGGGACCACTGTGAGATTCCATGAATTCAAAGCTCACAACACTGACGAGTGCTAACAGTTTTCTAATCACTCTTTTATGCTCAGTCCCACTCTAAACTGTAAATGGATGGTGTGCCACAGATCACCTTCAGAGCAGCCTGTGAGGTAAGTGCTGTTGTGCGGCCTTCTTAGACATGAGGACTCAGACACACAGGAAGATGCAATTATTTGCCCAAAGCCATGCAGCTGGTAAAGAAATGGCTACTTGTAATGGGGTCTGGTGGGGCAGGTGTGATCACAAGCATTTATAAAACATCAAAAACCCAAGCACTTGAGATGACTTTAGGATGACGGCAGGCCCGGTCTAGGAGGCCATCAGCTATGGCTTCCTGGAAGAAGCATCTACATGGTAGAGGTGAGTCAGGTGACAACTGGAAGAAAGTGTGATTCAGGCAGAGATGAGGGTGCACGAGAGGTCCAGAGAAAGGCTGAGGTGAAGAAAGAGGTCAGAGTCATGGGAAGTGGGATGCCAGTGTCCTCTGACTCTAATCAACTGTCACCTTACATCCCCTGGAGTTTTTCCAAGAGAGAAAGAGCAAGGGCAGTGGCCAACACTCAGGACTTTCCAGCATGCAGAGTCAAGAGGCCCATGTTAGGATGGCAAGGTGCTCACCAGGGTCAGTATTGGCAGCTGTGCACCCGACACCTGAGCCTGGATGCAGCCATGCCAAGGGGACATCCAGCCATGCCTGTGCTACCTTATGCAGGCACATGTGCATCTTCTGCTTCTGCTGTGCTTGCTGGGCAGAAGACATGGCTCCTGTCCTAGGCTCACCTGCCTATGGCTTCCTGTGGGACAGAGGGCTCATTCTCAGCCTCCTCTCACTTAGTCCTCCATGAAATTCTACTTCAGAAGAGCTGGAACAGAGTCTCTGGCAGGGATGCATAAGGAGAGCCAAGGGCCCATGGGCCAAATGGCCTGTCCACACAGACAAGGTACTCCTGGAAAGCCAGCTCAGGGCTTTGTAATCCCTGAGCCAGACTCTGACACAGCACTGTCATGAAACAGAACTTTCCTTGGTACAAGTCAGCCAGAATTTCCATATTTTTAAAAATATTTTTACACAGCAGATCAAGTTCAGCTTGCCCGCATTAAATTTTTGAATGCCAATGTGGAGGCTAACACTAAATCATATCAACTAGAAACCATTAAAATCCCCCTTTGTGGCAGGCATTAGCTTTAAAAAAACATCATATGGGAGGCAATGCAGTACAAAGATGTGGTCATGAAATGTGTATTTGTAAATTATCAATCTATATATTCTTTTGCCCTTTTTTCTTTAAGAAAGCAAGTTTTTTCTGATTGAGGTGTTATCTGTATGACAATCTCCAGTTTCTAAAATCATAATTACATCACCCACAGACACATGAGCACCTCAGTAATTTCTTCCCAGTCTCTTATTTTTCTGTACATGTCAGGGGCATGTTAGTATATATTTTAGTAATCTTCTCCATAATTAGAAGCACACCCCCCCCCTTCATTTTCCACCTAACACTGTGTCAGGAACATGTTTTCCCACTTGGTCATTAGAATGAGAGTCTGCATCTGAAGATGGCCTTTGATGTGTTTTCTCTTTGGGAGACCATCCTGGAGCTCTACTGTGGACTAACAACATGCAAAAGGGAAACAAAGGGCCAATGGGGTGCTTGGTGGCCAACAGAGAGAGAGAGAGAGAGAGAGAGAGAGAGAGAGAGAGAGAGAGAGAGAGAGAGAGAGAGTCTTAGAGCAGGTGGCCTCCCAGCCTGCCCCAGGTTCACAGAGGGGACAGATCTTTTTGAACTAAATGCTGCGCTCTCCCCATCGCTAATCTGAATTTATTGTTGAAGAGGGAAGCTGAGAGAATGCTAAAGAGGCTCCTTCATAAGAGAACTGGCAGATAGCACGGCCTGGTTGCCATCATACGTTAATTAGCCTTTTCTCGTTCTGGAGGGGAGGAACTGCAGCAGAAAAGAAATGAGAGACCTCATGCTTTTCTCCCAGGAGCGCTGGTCCTCTGAGCTGCAGCTGGAGCCTCTCTTGGCACAGCCAGCAGCCAGAGGGCAGGCAGAGCCATGCTGAATACCATCTCTGGGAGGGAGATCCACTGACATTGAGGATGAAGATGTCGGCATGACCTTGCAAGGGACAAAACTCAACCTGATCAGAAATGCAAACGCATCTGACCTCTCCAAAGCCAAGTTTACCTCTGCTGGGACTGCAGGGTCTCCTTCATAACCTTTCATTACAAAGTCAGGTTGCAGGGAGCTGGGAGGATTTGGCAGTTTGTCCCTCCCACCACAACTCCTGGGAGGTAGCAGCATATGAACCTTATAAGCAGAGACTGAAATTTGGTCTCTGTCATACAAAAGTATTGTTGACAATACTTGGTAGGCCTTTGGTAGGTGACACTTGCAGAGTTCTAGTTTCTTACAATGTCCCACTCCTAGACATCTCTGTATGTCTATATAGTGCCCCAGGCCAGTCTCCGGCATGGAGCACCTTCCACAAGAATCCCTTCCACCTTCAATCAGCTGAGCGGAACACACAGTCTTCTTCCCCTTGATGATCAAAATTTGCCCTGACGACCTGTAGGCAAGGGCAGAGCAAGGGATGTCCCCTAAGCAGACAGCATAGCCAGTGCAAGTGTGCATGGTGATTCTGGAACAAAGATCATTGTGGCTGTTTTCTCTCAGAGTCCTAGCCATCAAGTCAGCCCTAAGCGTTCCTCTCAAGTCTTGGAGAGAAGTCATAAATGAAGCTCATTTGTGATAATCATGGTGTCCTGCCCTGAGTTGGAAAAGGACCCCTGCATTTCCACTAGGGAGCCTGAGAAGCAGTGACAAAGAAATACATGTGACACTTGAGCCTTGAGGGACATGTCACAATATTCACAGTCTGTTGGTGCGGCTGAAAGGAGTCCAGGAAATGAATAGAGGAAACATGACTTCAAAATCATTTTTCATCCATGTGGAACAACCCCTCTGGCACCTCCAGTGAATCTGATTCTTTCTTCTGTGTCTATCTAACATCTTAGAAAAACAGTTCAGGGTTATTATTCTAATACAGGATAAATGTAGAGCCACAGTGGCAGCTATGAAGCACACAGAACCATTCTTTCTAATCCTCCACCCAATTCAGACATTGCTAATCAATTCCAGCATTCTTTCCATCAAGGGCAGAAATAGCCTCACAGGTTTTTTGCCAGTGCTCCAGAGAGCCACTGCTGATTTAAAGGGACTGATAGACCTCTCATAGTGAGAAAATTCAAAGGGTAGCATCATCTCTCTCCCTATTAAACTGAAGGATCCAATAATTCAGGCAAAAAGAGGCTCTGTGCATCCATCAGTCCTGCTCAGAGAAAGCTGCACCAAAGGAAGGCTGTCAAAAGCTCAGAATGGCATTAATAATGCAGAACCCCCAGACATTTATACAGAGATCAATTGGCAATAATTCTATGGGGCAAGACTGGGACCTAAATTGCAAAGCTGAATGTGAAGGGCAGTATCTGATTAATTCAGGGATGGAGATGATGCTTGGATTATTCAGCAAGAAGTGACATCGAGGGGCATGATGTGGTGGCAGTGTGGGCCAAGAGTGTGCCCAAGGGTGTGGTTGCCAAGGTAGACAGGGCAGGGGACCACCTTCCTGCATAGTGAAAAGCACAATGCCAAGGGATGCTACAGAGAGTAGAAGACCCAAGGTCATTAAAAAAGGACAACCAGGTGGTGTGAGGGGCAGGGAGGAAGAATGTGGGGCAATTTGGGGGCTGGAGAGAAGCTTCTCAGCACTGTGTGGGCAGAGGCAGCAGGGAGAAGATGGGCTCCATCCATGCTGGAAGCCCAGGAATGCCAGAAGCAATGCATATACAGCTTTTCTGTCTCCCAGGACACTCCGAGGCTATAACTTCTTACTTCAGACACCTCTTGACCTTCAAACGCAAGACAGTAAAGGAGCAGACAATGTACACCCACCCTTGGCTCAAGAGGAAGTCCCAAGCCAGCAGCTCTGAAGTTGCCAGGGCCACTTCAGCTTGCCTCTCCCGGCCACTTTGCAATGAGCTCAGCCTTTACTTTTTGTGTCCATATTCCAGACAGTTGAGAACTGCCCTGAATTTCTCCACCACCAGAACCTAAGGCACAGAAATGGCACTGGATTTCCAGAGGTGTGGCCAGAGCCAAGGATTCGAGAAGGACAGCTGGAATTCAAAAAGGTCACTTATGTGACCTCTTGTGGGGGCTGAGAAATTAATGTTCAATATCAATAAAATGGAAACACTGGTGTGGATAGGATGGAGTTCTAAGTACTTCTTCTTTTTCTTGAGTGGAACCGGGGATTGAACTCAGGCCCTTGCACTTGCCAGGGAAGCACTTATTCCATTAAGTCATCTCCTCGGTCCTGGTACTACTTTTTTTTAAAAATATGTCTTTTTTTTCTTTGTCTGGATATTCAAGTCAAATATTTTACACAGCAAATATTGGCAAGTTAAAATTATATTCAATAAAATTACTCTTTGATGGGTAATTTTAATAGGAAATTGAACTACTTCCCTTCTGACTCTACTTGTCATTAGTATATTTCAATAATCTTGCTAGAAGGCCATTTGCAAAATGTATTTAATGCTGTAATTCCATTATCTCTTATTTTTAAAACAATACTTTAGAAGACTATATGTAACTTAACACATCACTCAGGAGAATGATAGGTATGTTTAGTGATAGAGTGGCTAAAACCTTCCTGAAATTTATGGCATATTCTAGTAAACAAATGCTCCAAGTATATGCAAATGTATGCTCTGCTCTGAACAGAGAACTTTCATTTCACAGTTCTGGGCATGGACCTCAGGGCCAGAGCCATCTCACCAAGCTACTTCTATAGCCCATTTTAATTTTTTTATTCACTAAGTCACTAAGTTGTCCAGGCTAAATGAGCACATGTGATTTTCCTATCTTAGTTCCCAGAGTCCTGGGATTACAGGCATGCAACACCATGCTTGGCTCTAGTTTTGTTTTTAAAGAAGTAAAAGACTTTTTCAAAAAACCAAGTCACAGAACCATTCACAATGTTTGATACTGAGAAAGGTCAATGCTTTGGGGACGAACCTGGAAATGATCCTCATGCCACACAGGATACATGTCTGAGGATGTACATGTCAGAGGGCAGAAGGCTGAAGACCACAGCATGTCTGAGCACAGGTGAAGAGCTTGCCTGAGGCCTTACAGGACCATGTGCACAGCCGGGCGGCACACCTTGGAGAAATGCCGGCTGCACTCTGGCAGTTTGCGTACAATTTCATTATTCACGTAATCCTATCAAAACATACAGCATGCCCAAATGGATGCCAGGAAAATTATTGTCATTACTAATAATGATGCTTTTCATTTATAGAGAGTGCCTTTTTCTAAGACAGTGAAATATTTTTACATTGGGCATGAGGCTTTTTAGGAGGATTAATGCTTAAAATATCCCTTTCGTGCAATACATGAGGATGTTATAGATGGGATAGAGGAAAAAGATTGATATCAAAAGTCAAGAATGCATAATAAATAGAAGGGACTCCATTCAGTCCCTGCCCCTTTAGAGCAGCCATGAGTCACGGGTGATTTTTGCCACCACGTTTGCACCTTAGTCAGGCTGGTCAGGGCCACCCAGTTCCCAGCTCCATGACCTGAGCCCAACCGCAGCCACACCTGTGTAGTGGTGAAGAGACAGCCTTACTTTACCTGGAGGCTGTGGTGCACAGTGGTGAAAATCTGAAAGGTGAGTGAAACTTTAGGTCCCTGGAGTGGGAGAAGCCAGTTACACTGTCTAATTCCACTTAGGGGACATCCCCAGGGTGCTCCAGCTTAGAGACAGATGGTGAGATGGTGGTGGACTGGGACTAGGAGGTAGGGAATGAGGAGTTAGTGCCTCATGGAATGGAATTTCAGTTCTCAAGATGACACACATGGTGGACATGGACAGTGGAGAGAGTCACAGTGTGACTGTGGCCAAGGTGAGGCTAGGATGGAGGACAATAGAAAGACAAGATACCTTTGTATCTGCACTTGTTTTTACTATAAACATAAAACCACTACCCAGAACTGTTCTATAGAACTAGAAAGAAACACATCAATGATTTGGTCATTCAAGAAAGGAATAAATGGTAACAATTATGTTATGTATAGTTTACCACAAGTTTGAAGGGAAAGGGGGAAAGGAGGAGGGAGAGAAGAAAAAGGAAAAGAGGAAGAAAGGAAAGAAAGGAGGGAGGGAAAAAGGGATAAGGAGGAAGGGAGGGAGGGAAGGGGAAAGGAAGGAAGGAAGGAAGGAAGGAAGGAAGGAAGTGAGCAAATAACAGGAAAGAA
>PVKA01031515.1:0-26206 GCA_004027165.1 Ctenomys sociabilis | reverse complement strand
AGGACTGGATGTGACACCAGGACTGGACGTGACACCAGGACTGGATGTGACACCAGGACTGGACGTGACACCAGGACTGTTTGTGACACCAGGCCTGGAATAGCTGCCACAACAGTGGCCCTGACAGAGCTCCCAGTAATGTCCCCTCATCCAACAAAATCTGCAGACCTAGGATTCTGCTGAAGTTAAAACTCATAAATTAGTTTTCTTCTAACACAACTTTCAATTTTTATAATAAAAAAAATCTTTCATTTTTAAGCACATCTTCAGCTTCCCACTGCCCATAGGATGAGCTAGAAGCGCTCCTGCTTGGACCTACTTCTTAGTGCTCCTGACAGCACTTTCTGGCTTTGGCTACACACATCTCTTCTGGTTATACCTCCCACAGCTGACTCATCCCTGTCAGTCTTGGAGTTTTCTACCTTCTGCACCAAAAGTCCCATGTCTGAGAAACCCCTGGTCCCAGACAAACAGAGAGTGGGTCATGCCACGCCAAACACACCACATTTCCTTAGATTGCTGCATGTGTGTCTCTCTCTTCTCTGTGGTTCTATCAAGAAATGCTCTCTTTCACAAGGCTTACCACCCCAACACCACAATCCCTGGTGGAAAGGAGCAGGGGACACCTACAAGGAAGTTACCACTGGGCTTGACCAAGTGGGATCAAGTGTTAGTGTATTTTCTCACTCTATATACTTAGAAACAAATATAAAAGGTTGCAATAGTATAGAGACTACATATACTCTTTGATTATTATTATTTTTTTTTTTTGGTGGAACTGGTTATTGGATTCAGGCCCTTGCACTTGCCAGGCAAGCACTTATTCTACTGAGCTGTTTCCCCAGCCCCAACATATATGCTTCACTAAGTTGCTAGTATGAACATTTTGTCATTTGCTTCATCATTTGCTCTGTGTCTCACACATGAAATACTTTCCACAAGGTTATTCCCATTAGCTTTAGTGGTGGACTTGGCTGAGTGACTCCTGGGGAGCTGCGTGGTCACAGGCACTCAACCCAGCAGCGGATTAACCCCAGTTGCACTTGCTGAATGCACTGTTAGCAGACGCCCCATTGGTGCTGGGTCCCTGTAGGCATGCCTTCAGCAGGTGCATGTCTCATGATCCTGTCCCCCGCTGTGCTGCTGTGCAGCCACTGTGAACAGCTGTGTGTTTCTCATGTCCTTCTGTCGTGAAGCTCCTGCCTAGCAGCCAGGTGACCGTGGACTGAAGCCACAATCCAAACAAACCTCTCCTCCTCTGAGCCATGGGCATTGAGTGTTTGTCCCAGCAATGAAAAAGCTACCAGTACAATAGTGAAGCTTTAAACATTTAAGAATGTGTAGATACATTCAGAGGTGAGCGAAATCACTTTTAACCCAGAAGAGGTACTGAGAGTTGGCCTTTGCCAGGCAGTTGGTCAGAGGTTGAGAGCTTTGCTTCTGCACAACGACAACTGCAAGGGCAGGAAGTTAGAAGGAACACAGATGGGTGGACTAAGGAAAGTGTGTAATGTATACACAGAGGAGCATACTTTGGCACAGGGTGAAGTCTGAGTTATTTGTAGCAAAATGCATGTATCTTAAGAGAACAATATTAAGTAAAATAAATTAGACACTTGAGCCTAAACAGCAGATGGTGTCCCTTACAGTCTCTTGCATGTGAAACCAAAAGCATAAATAAAACATAAAATAAAAGTAGATAACAGGGAACATGTAGATAGATCTTTTGCAGGAAGGGCTGAGGCCGGCTAGCTCCGTCCCCACAGTGACTGGGATCATTGGGTCTGCAAACAGACAAAAAAAAAAAGAAACTTTGAAGCCCATGGTTAATTGGTGGATTCTCACCCTGACTAACTGTATATACTGACACTTGTGAGCGAAGCAACTGCACTGAAGATAGCAATGTGTAATACTAGTTGGAATGCCTGTCATTTTGGTCTTCTAAATACGAAGTGCTTGTCGTGACATACTAATTACTGCCATACTGTTTCTCTAATAAGTGCTTGTTAAAAAAAAAAAAGGGTAGTAGGGGCCGGGGAGATGGCTCAGTGGAATAAGGGCTTCCCTGGCAAGTGCAAGGGCCTGAGTTCAATCCCCGGTTCCGCCAAAAAAAAAAAAAAAAAAAAAAAAAAAAAAAAAAAAAAAAAAAAAAAAAAAAAAAAAAAAAAAAAAAAAAAAAAAAAAAAAAAAAAAAAAAAAAAAAAAAAAAAAAAAAAAAAAAAAAAAAAAAAAAAAAAAAAAAAAAAAAAAAAAAAAAAAAAAAAAGGGTAGTAAATGAAAACAAGAGGCAAGAAAAAAAAAACTTGGAAAAATTAAAGAATGTGGTGAAAAAACAGAAGAAGTGTGTTCGAAGTGGAGGGGAGTATTCGAGGAGATTAATGGTCACGCGTGTTGGACTGTAGCATATTTTTTAATTTAAAAAAGAAAACAGTCTGGAGACGGGCAAGAGAAGAAGCCATACTGCAGGCCCAATACAGGAACTCAAATGGACAGGAGAGGGTTTGAGTAAAAAACCAATCAACAAACAAAATGAAACAAAAAAATCCTTTGTCACATCCATTTCTTCCTTTATTTGTTCTTAAGCAGAATGACGAAATGAAGGACCATGAGTAGACGTAGCCCTTGTTGCCTACGATGGCCTCATTTCTTAGAAGAGTTTTATTGGATGAGTGAAGCAGCGACTGAAAATATTTTTCATCCCTGGGACTCTGGGATCCTGCTTTTAATAATCATCAAAATGTCACCTCAGATGCACTGAAACCGCTTTTGATAAAATACAAACTGACTGGATCCAACTGCTATAGGCAGAGTTTTTTAATTTCACAGATGGTTGAGAAATATACTACGGGGGCACAAAGAAGAGAGCGCGGAATGGCTGCCCGCATCAGGGCATGGGGAGGAGCAATCCGTCCTGGTCCAAGACATTAAATATTAAAGCATGACCTCTCCTCTTATCGAATACTAGAGAATTTCAAGAACGCTGTTTGCATCTGAGCAAGTCTTAATTTCCTTCATTTCTCTCTGGTTAAAATCTCTTCGGATTTCCGCAATGTGCAGTGTGGCGTGTGGCGTTGTCCCCTCTCGGGTGGGCCACTGCTGCGTGTCCTTGTAGCCAGCAAACGTATCCATGGTGCAGTTTCGCAGACACGATATTCTGTCTGCTCCAAGGACATTATTAGTGAAGCTCTATGGAGTGCTCTGAGCAGCACTACTAAAAGTAGGAGGGCGCTTTGCAACCTCTAGAGGGGACCCCAGCAGCAGCCGCGCCCCGGCCGCAGCAGCGCCTGCCTGCACCGGGTAGAGCAGGAGGCCGCCCGGCTTTGTAAAGCCCCCGCTGCAGCCTGCGGGCGCGCGACCGCCAGGGACGGAAGCCTGCACCGCGCCTTCCGAAGCGGAGGTCTGCGAGGCTTCCTCCTCCTAGCTCGCGGTTGGCTGTGGGGAAGACAAAGTGCGCACAGCCCAGAAATCGGCAGAGATCTCTCCCTGGAAGTGAGTGAGTGACACCAGAGTGCACCACCTTGATGTAGGCTTCCGCCACAGGCACTAATCAGCAGCAGCCCACGCAGGGCAGCTCTTTGCCTTCCTCTGTTTACTCACAGGCGGGACTGAGGCTGACAAAGGCAAGCCGTGCCCCTCCCCTCTCTACCAGGGAGCCCCTAGGACAATCTTAGACTTTCATGGGCTGGGACACGGCTCCAGAGGAACTCGCATTTTGGAGCTTTACCCACTGGCATTTATTTTCTGCTCATTTGGCTGTTATAAGCTGCGACCTTTAGAGACCCAAGTCTGTGTCCTTGTCTTGTCACTGCTCTAGAAGTTAACAGTTCCTTGTTGGAGATGCTGTTTAAATTGGAAGCCAAACTACTCTGAGAAGTATATTCATTTTCATATATGTACATGAAGTGCATACATTAAAGAGCTTCATGTTTTCTTGTTAAGCTGTCTTTTGTTGTGGGGTTTTATTCTAGCTAAGAAAGTGTGAATACTGAAGAAAGACTGATTTTCCTTCCTCTGCTCCGGTTATTAAATGCTACCAGGACGTCACTGCCTCTGAAGCATCCATAAATTATGACTCTGGCTTTATAAGTCCAGGACCATGCATGGGTAGAATGGAATGAAGCAAACAGACCCTGCCTTGCAAGGCTGTGGCCCATCCATGCTTGGTCGCACTGTGTGGGCTCCATAAAGAAAAGGAGCAGGAGAATGATGTTTGGAGAAGACTGGGGCAAGGAAGAAGATGTTTCAGATAAAGAAGCTAATAGCTGTGGTCCTTAAAAACACCAACTGCATTGTACCGTAGCACTGTGTGCTGCTCATCTTGTGAGAAGACACTGCTCAAAAGGAAAGAACAACTGGGATGGGGAGAGGGGAGGGGAAAGAAGGAAAATATATATATATATATATATATATATATATATATATATATATATATATATATATTTATATATAATGTCGGTATATATAGGCAATGCATAGCCATATATACAGGATATATATATATATATATATACACACACACACACACACACACACACACAC
Source organism: Ctenomys sociabilis (assembly GCA_004027165.1). NCBI lineage: Eukaryota > Metazoa > Chordata > Mammalia > Rodentia > Ctenomyidae > Ctenomys > Ctenomys sociabilis. Next base: position 21,667 of record PVKA01031515.1, on the reverse strand, counting down.
ACACAGATACAAGATAGCTAGGATAATTGTACTATTAAGTTCTATTAGTTCTTTGAAAGTAATGACTTATGCTTATATCATTTGATCAACTTTGCAAGCCTGTATCTGGTCATCTGAGCAACTACTTTGAAGATAACAATATGCAACATAATAACCATTGTTAGTTAATTTCCTTGTTTTGAAATTCTGTACTTGTTTCTCTTTAAAATAAAAAAATTGAAGTAACAATTGCAACAAAATATCTGTTATTTCATAAGCTAATAGTGGAGAGGGCTCAGTGGAATAAGTGCTTCCCTGGCAAGTGCAAGAACCTGAGTTCAACCCCCGGTTCTGCCCAAAAACAAAAAAAAAGCTAGTTGTTGATGAGTTGCAAAGATAGATTATGTGTAAACAAAACAAGAGGAAAACCTCTGAAAAGTATTTTAAATTCTTAACATCTTCATTCTGCAAGAAGTTTGAATACCTAAGTCAAGCTAAAAGTCACCAACCTCTTTTCTTTGCATCATTTGATGTCTATCAGATAAGTGTTTTTACTAATTGAGCTTTTTTAATAGACAAGCACAAAATAGAATGATTTACTATGAGAAGCTACCTGAGGAAATAAATGTGTAAAAATAAAGAAGAGAATATATCAAGGTTTCATATAGAATATAAAAGCAGGTAGATTATCGATTAAACCCTCCTATCTACTATGCATATACATTCATATTTATGTACGCATACATAGCACACACAAAATTATGCAAATATTTACCAAAAATAAGCATGTCAAAGAAACAAACAAATTACTGGAAGTTTAGAGCCACACTGAGGAAGTCTCTAGTACTGTTCACAATGTAATTTCACTTTACTTAGCTTTTAGACTTGCTTCGTTACTCAATAAATTTGTATCTTTTTCAGACTCTGTGGCTACATTTTGGGTTGTCCACATTCTCTTTCCATCCAAAAAGGAAGATGACTGAATTTCAGCCTTGCAAATAGCCAAGGAGAAGGAAGTGCTGTGCTGTTTTCCTTGGAGGACCTTTATGTGGGTTTCATGTGTTGATATTACTAAGGACACAGCCTTCATGGCACCTCTAGGATCTTTTTGCGACCTCTGTCACGGAGCTCTGAAGATACTGCGCTCCCCACCACTGAAGATGCATCTAAGCAGTCTTTCCTTTTCCTTTCCCAGGATGCTTTCCCAGTGAATACGAGGCCTGAGGGCATCTTCTCATCCTGCTGCCTAGTGACAGCACCAAGCGCACATAAATGCCCACGCAGAACAGATAATAATATTCCATGAGACTATTTTTAGGCAAATAGAACTGGTTTACGCAAAGCAAGTCTGTACTACAGAAAAGAACAAAAATCTTCCAATATTAGAAATAATTCTAGATAAGTTTTAAGGGAAAAGAGTCACTTTTTTTTTTCCATGCTGGGTCTAAAAATAATGAAGTCAAAGCCTCATTCACTTTGCAAATGCCTTTTAATTACTCCTACTGATCATGACCTAAATCTGCTTTTGTACAGTTCACAGAGCAACATGAGTCACTCAAACGAAAGCCCTTGGGAAGAAATCTCCCAGCCACCATGACATTACCAAGTAGTAGAGTTTTCTGCATTATGCATATGGACACTGGGGTCATCTTATTTATTAGATCACTTGGTCTTTCCAGGATGTGGTGGATTAACGAATGGCTGAACTGAGTGAGCATGGTGCTGGGGGCACAAGGCCCTCCTGAGGATTGTTACCAACAGCATAAAAGCAGAACCGGAGGGGAAGATGCTTGCTGTGGATTCTCCCAGAGAGGCCTGTCCCACTGGCTTTCCTGACATGAGATCAGCTGTTCTCATCACTGGGGTAGCTTAGGTCCTTGCTGTCACGGGGGGTGCCGGGGCTCTCTTTCTGGGCACTCTGTCCTCACCTTGAGCATCACGTCCTGGCTCCAGTGCAGATCCCTCAGCCTGTGGGCCCAGATCCTTCATCCTGCTGGTGCAGACTGTGCAGCTTCCACCACTGCCTTCCCAATGTAGATCCATGGTACAGACTTACGTGACAGTGTCATGGGCTGCGGGCCTCCAGCTGGACCCCTGCAGGACACTGCTGTGGGTCCAGGCCCTCAGCTGGATTCTTTGGGCCTCTGGTGCATGGACAGCTTTGGCGCTCTTCTGCATTTGACTCTTTGGGTGAACATTATAAAATAATCCTATGAATTATGAGTGCTGCATTAAATATACTCCCTTGAAAACCCTGACTACAACACTGGCTAATGCATTGAAAACACACTCTTTCAAAAGCCAAAAGTGCTTTCATGAGGGCTGGACCATAATTTCAGTTTACTAGAGAAGGCAAATCTCTTACCAGCCTCCTTGTTCTGAATGTTCAGCAGGCTAGGGTGGCACATAATCCTCAGAAGCAGACCTGCTGATTGGTTCAGCGGTGATGTTCTATGCATCAATAAACCTAGAGAAAGAACTAAACACATCAGCCAAAGTCTTATTGCTGGGACAAAAAGCAAAAAATCTCTTCCTTTTCTTCTTTAATAACAAAGGGAAATCAGAGTGCTTTTATTTTTATTAGGAGCATTAATCTGCTTTTATTGCTAAAGAGAACTATAGTTTTAGGATCTCATGATACTTGTGAAAGCCACATGTGTAGTTTTAATGAATAAATGTTTTTTTTTCCATTTCCTGTGCAAAAACCATTAACATTTTTGCTTATTTTTTATTAGCATATATATGTATTAGTATGTAATTATATTTGTCCTGGGGAATTGGTCCATACACGTCACATCTGGATCATATTTACCCCCCCCATCTCCTGTCTCCTCCAGCAAATTCCCTTTTTGTCTTCACAGAGCCTCCATCTGGGTTCCTATCATCTCTCTTTTTTGGTTCTTGAAATTATTAACTTTCTGGGCTTCTCATATCATAGAAACCATGTAATAGTTAACTTTCTGTTTTTGTTTATTCCACTTAGCAATGTTAAAAAAAAATCCACCCATTTTCCTAGAGATGATTCAAATTTATCCTTCCTGACGGCTGAGTAGCACTGTTTTCTTTATGCATTCATCTGTTGATGGTAATATAGGTTTCTTCCATAATTTACCCGCTGTGTGTTGTGCCACTACATGTGCGGGCATGTGCAGTCCCGTGATGCATGCCATTATCCATGCCTCATGTCCAGCCTCGTCACTGGAGCTTCTTCCCCTCTCCTCGCTACTCCCGGGCTTAGCTGACCTTCTGCGGACACACGTTAATAGGCCCATCCTGGCATCTCATTTGAGGAGCGTTTCCCTAGTCATGGCTTCCATTCATCTGTTTCCTGGGGCCCTGACCAAGGCTTATTAGATACCATGTCAAGGTGCAGTGCATACGTTCAAATAATAAGCTAGTGTTTCCTTAAAAGTTATCAAAAAGGCACTGTACTTAAAGCTTTAAATCTTCTTTTAAAGTGCTTAAATATAATTTTTATTTAGTAAGTTATCGAGAACTAAAACATTTGTTAGAGAAATGTCACTTTTCAATTTGTAGTACATTAATATTGCATAGGTATGACTGTAAATATAAGAATTCAGTGAAAAGAAAGGTGAGCTGTATCACGGATCCTCCTTTTCCGCATTGTCTCTGTGAGATCCAGGCTATTTCCGTACAAAGTCATCATACTGAAAATGTACCTGAGGACACTAGTCTTACCTGTCAATAATTACTTTAAATAATTTTTCCTGTTGAATTAACAATTGAATTGTGTTCTTTTAAGAATTAAATTTATAACTCAAAGTTATAAATAAAAGGCATTGGTATCTGATGATGTCTCACCACTTGTTTTGATTGATCAGAAGTTAATTTCTCAAATTACTGTGACAATTTCTGTGTACTAATTGGTCTTACTGAAAAATTGTTATTACTTTCCCTGTAGCCCTCACTGTTTACTACTCATTCATTTTTATTTTATTTTTCTTTTACCTACTTATTATTTATTTATTTGGTATAGGGTCTCAGTACACAGCTTGAACTTGTAGTGGTCCTCCTGTCTCAACCTCTAGCTCTGGGATTAGAAGCACACACCACCATGCCTATTTTCAGTGGCTGGCTCAGTGCTCTTTGGGTTCTGGGGCTGTTATGGTGTTTGATACTGGGGATCGAATCCAGGTCCTTGTACTTGCCAGGCAGGTGCTTAGACTGCGGAACTATCTTCCCAGGCTTCATTCATTTTGATAGCTTTCCATTCATTCAATTTCAAAAATTTATTGAAAGACAACTATAGGTTAGGGAATATTTTCCAGCCTATTCATATAAGACAGTTCAAATTCTCTTTGTACTAGTGAAAAATGTTATTTAAAGTCATTGACTGATCAAATTATAGAAAATAAATTCAGTTAGTGGACTTTGGTAGACTTTTAGTCTATAATCTATAATATCTCTTTTCACTGGAGATATTATATTTCTCACTGTCCCTATTTTTTTCTTTCATGTTGAGTTACACTAAAATTAGCCTGTTATAAAAACTCTTAAAAACATGAACTCTTAATGTTGTAGCTTCTTTTCTAATTGGAAGAAGAATGAACATCATACACTTTCAAGAACTGTCGACCACCAGATGCAAAAGCAAGGTTTTCATGGAAGTCATGGCATGGGGTCTGCTTCTTAGTGACTGTGCCCAGTGCTTGGCAATCAGGGTCTGCTCCTCAATGACTGTGCACAGCTGTGCCTCAGTTCACAAATTGGTTCTTTCCATAACCCTGGTTGCAAACTGAGTTGGACAGATACGGAATCAAATTCAGTGGCTTGATTGAATCCTGACCTAACTGGGAAGTCTGATTCAGCTTGTGACCAGACTTGTGGAGAAAATTGAATGCTGAACAAACATTTCCTGGTAAGCCGTGAGTATTGTTCATGTGATTTTTATTCTATTATGATCTCTCCAGATGCTGTAAATTTTATTTTTTGTTAATACAAAAATATTATTCATAATGTGATATTTTAAAGTATTAGTCAATAAAATTATTCCAGGTTTAAATTGAGAAATTTTATCCTTCATAACATGTTATCTAGAAAATATGCATTATGAAACACTCATAATGAAAATAAAACAAATCTACATAATGAAGATATGAAAAGGTTTTAATATTGTTAAAACATTATTTTTTCAACTTTATCTATAGTCTTCACACAATTCTGAACCCAATCACTGCCACTTATCTATGTCACTAGTTTTGATTCTGAAGAATTCGGAATAGTCAACAGAGCGTTAAAACAGAACCAGGTCAGAGTCTGACACCACCTGACTTCAAGACTTGTAAGTATAGCAATTGAGACAGGGCAATATTGGAGAAACACAAAACAGAATGGAGACTGCAGGAAAATAAAAATCTGCAAACATTTGTCTTTGTCACTAAACAAATGCTACCTAAAAAAGCAACAGATCATAAAAGCAACAGATCTTGCATCCACTACTGGTACCAAGGCAAACTATACGGGTGCTTGAAAGACACTGTCATTGTTTGGGATCTTTCAAGGCAGAACAATTTAATACAGTACACATATTTTATAAGATTATTTATAATAGTCACCCAAAGAATAATACACAAAAAGTGCAGGAAATCTGTCCACACACTAAAGACCAAAGACTCCAGATGAGAGCCTAGATCCCCCGGTGACGCCCCGAATGAGTTCAGCTGAAGATCTAGAGCCCATTACAATGCCTCACACCAGTCCACCTGGAGGCTCAGAGCCCCTGACAATGTCTCAGGCAGGCCCACTTCATGGGTCTGCACTGGAAAGGCCCAAAGATCAGTGGTGGAAGCTAGAAAGCCTGTGCCAGCAGGATGAAGGATCTGTGATAGCAGGCTGAGGGATCTGAGCTGGAGCCAGGAACCAATGGCTCAAGGTAAGAACTGGAGCTCCTCCAAGAAGTTCCACGGCCATGATCCACAACAGTGAGGTCCCAAGCTCCTCCAAGGACAAGGAGAGCTGCATTCCCATCAGGAAAGCCAGTGTGACAAGCATCTCCAAGAGACTGAGCTGTGCACCATCTTCTCCTCCAGAGCTAGGACCAGAGCTCTCCGCCAAAGTGAATCATAGCCATTCTCAGTGACAATGAGGTCCTAAGCTCCTCCTCTGCCAAGAACAGCTGAGCCTATCTGGAAAGCCAGCATGACAAGGTCCTCCAGCAGAATAGCCCAAGAGAACCAGCAACTCCCTAACAGCTTCCTGACAGCTTCTACCAGCATTCAACAGCCTCCCTCCTTCTTCTCCAGTTCTGCTTCTTATGCTGCTGGTAACAGTCCTCAGGTGGGCCTCCCTTACCCAGCACCATGCTGGTTCAGATAAGCTAGGTGTTACAGGTTGGCCACAAGTTGTCAATCAACCACAGACATGCTAGCAGTTACTTACCAAGGTTCACATCATGATCCGATAATCATATACCTAGACACTTAACAAATGTGTGGAAAACTTAAATTTACACAAAACCCTGCATGCAAATGTTATTTATAGCAACTTAATTCATAAATGCCAAGACTAGAATCAACTTATATCCATCAACAAGTTGTAGATAAACAGTGGTAGATCTAGACAATGAAATATTACTCATCAATATAAAAGGTAAGTTGTCAAGCTAAAAATCAACATGGAGGAACTGTAAATAAATATTGGTCATTTAAAAAAGTTGGCCTTTAAAAAAAACACATCTTATGCGATCCAAATATATGACATTCTGGAAATGGCAGAACTGTATAGGCAGGAAATTGATCAGTGGGCACTGGGAGACCAGAGCAAAAATGGAGAGGGACAAGAAGCTGACACCCAGGAAAAAGTCAGAGCAGTAGAACTGTTCTGTAAGGTATTCTAGATGTGATGCACACAATTATGCATTTGTCAAAACTCATACAATGTGCCACACACCGTCATCCTTAAGGCAGCCTTCTTAATGTTAATCATTACCATTAGTGAGTCACTATTGATTCATGAATTATAGGAAGGGTAATTGGAAGATGCAAGTGATAGGGTTAAGCGTGTAGCAGGAAGGAGGGCCTATGGAATTCACCCTCACAAAAGTTTTAAGGAATGTAACTTTTTCTCCTTAATTTTTAAAATAGAGAATATTTAAAAAATTCTTTTAAAATAGAATTCAGTTATTCTAGAAGTAGGGAAAGTATATTTGAAAACTGTTATTTTCACTTGAAGCACTTCAGCGTATGTTAACTCTTTGAAAGCTCCATTAAAGGAGAACCTTGTGATTGAAGTGTGCTGTTATGAATCCCAATTTAGAAAGAAGAACTAGAAAGAGTCTACTTCATGTAAACCCTCTTAACAAAATTTATAGGACATGAATATACATTTGAGATTTAACAATTGACTTTGCTAAGTTCAGCACACCAAAATGTGTTTGCCATGAAGATAGATGAGGGTCACATGAGTCTTCGGTATCCTATTTATTTTACTTCTGGGTTGCTCACAATTGCCACGATTGTCTTGGGATTACTCTGCAAGAACCATCAAGCAACTGGCAAACCACACATATTTCTAAGTCTTCTCTCAGCCTAATAATTCATCACAAAAGAAGGCCCCATATAAATTTTACTTTAAATAAAGTCTAACTACCAAGTGATGCCAGTCCCAGACACATACAATTGGATCACATCACAAAAACATGTCTCCTTTCCTTCACCAGTGTCCCCATATTAGCTAAACTGCACTGGTTCATGGGGGTTAATTTAAGTCACCCCCATTGTTCTCTCGATTCCTCCCTCTCCTCCTGTTTCTGCAGACTCACCACCGGGATCTCCCTTAAGTTTAGCACAGCCCTGTCAAGTTGCTTCCCACTTCCAGTCCTTTCCAGGCTCACAGCTCAGAGCTTGCTCTTTTCTCTGTTCTCTCATGACTAATTGTGTCTCCTCTTCCAAGAGTCACCTTCCAGGAAACTCCCCGGGACGCACACTGACCCTTACACGTAGGTTCGGACACCCCTGATGGTGGTAAGGTGGTATTTCCTCTGGGGGTGCATGCCGTTGCACTGACAGAGTGATCAGTATCATGACACACGTGTTGTTTGTCCCTGCTGAGGGAATGGGTGTGCCAGTGTGCTACCTGCCCCCACCCCCGCCCCTCCAAGGCTGCCTGATGCCTGGAATGAATCACCATCAAGAGAAACCAAGAAGCAATACAGGACTTGTGGCGAAAAGACGAGAAAAAGAGAGAAAGGAGGAATTAGCTTACACGGTATAGGAGAAAAGGAATTTCAATAATGCGTGTAGTTTGAAGCTTCACTTTCCTCCTATCAAGAACTTCTTATTTACAACATTTAATAAAGAAAGGGAGGGTTTTATTTCTTTCAGATTCTTTTTCCATTTATCTTGGCAGGACCATTTAAATAATTGAACTCTGAGTTGATTTTTTTATGCCAGATAAACCAACTTATTGAATTAAAATAAATGACATCAGAATGTGAGCCAAAATAAACTTGTCCTTCCTTCAGTCAGGAGTGTTCGGTACTGTGTCCCAGTGACAAGGAAAATGACTAGGATGGAGACCCACTTTAAATATTTAACAGTAGTCATTTGCCCAGGCTCTTCTCTGCAGTGAAGAGCAGAGCCCAGAGGAGAACTGGAAGTCCCTACAAGTGAAGCTCTGGTGAGCCCGGGAGCTTAGCTGAAGGCTCAGCTCTCCCCAGGACCCCTGCAGAGCCAGGGGTTTCTCTGGAGTGCACAGGCAGGCCAGGGACATGGCAAGCTCTGGCTGGAATTCGTCCTGCATCTTATTTGTAATGTTTCACTTCTGTTTTTCAAATTATGCATAGATTATTGAAACTAGGTCAAAACCCAAACTATCAGCAATGACACCTATCAGGAGGATTTTGTGCTTGTGACATAAAGGCTCAGAGAAGAACTGTAGAGCCCTGAAAGTTGGACCAATAACACAAGTCAGTGAAATGGGCCAGAAATGGTGCTTGGCAGGGGGGAAGTTGAATATTGAACTAATACCAATTATCATCCTGGAGTCTATGAAAAGTATAATTTGACAACAAAGAAAATGAAGTTGACAAAGGTTTTGATTATGAAAGTTCAAAATGCAGAAATATCTAACATACAGATGGAACCTTTGGGTGCAAGCTACGACCTAGAGCTTCATGAATAATGGTCAAATGTGTGAAACAGTGGAGCAACTGGGGTGGCACAGGACAAAGAGAGGCAGGCGCCAGCGCTGTGCCTGCTTTCTTTTGCTCTGTGCCTTTCCTGTTAGGAGAATATTTTCAAAGTCCCAGTGAACTCATTAGCACCTCTGTCAATAAAAAGATTTTAAGTGACTTAAATCCAAACACTAATATGAAAACCTGGAAATTTAACTAAACAATACAGACATAGAAGAAATTTGCTTTCAGTATTTGTTTAGGAAGATTTTCCCAGGGATCTTTTCTAGGTTGAAATTGAAGCTGAAATTCTGAAAACACCTCCTGCTGATGGTGAAATACACTGTGAAAAAGGGATTAAGATATGTATTCTTCAAGCATGCAGTCACAAGCTTTGCACCAGATATCTCACCAAATTGGATTAGTAAGTTAAACATCAACCCAATTTTGAAATTGTTCAGAAACAACAGCAATGAAGTCTTATGCACTCATTGAATGCTGGCATATCCAACTTCATAACACAAACACTTCTGGACATGAAAGATCAGATACATTTCGACACAGCTTTAACGGTGGATATCAATACCTCAGTAGATCCATCAACTACACAAAAAAGTCGATGAAAAATATAGAGTTGAACCAAACCCTACAAACAAATGACTCAATAATTTCGGTGCTCTACGTGATAAAAACAGACTAGACACTCTTCTTGGCAACACATGGGATTCTCTCTAAAGTAGGTCACATACCAGCTAATAAAGCATGCTGAAGACAGTGCAAAAAAGAGTACCATGCACATAATCAAATCATAGGAGGATGAAGCTAGAAACCAATGGCAAAAGGAACCGCAGAAATTATGCACTCCTGAAAAATCAATAGGTGAAAAGAGAAGCCAAAGAAACTTCTAGTATCAAATGATAATGCCAACAGAGGAGACCAGAACTTATATGACACAATAAAAGCAGCCCTAAGAGGGAAATACATAGCTGTGAATGGCCATATCTGAAAACAAAGCACAAATACATAATCCAATGATACTCTTCTGGATTGTAGAAAATCAAAAACAATCCAAATTCTAAATTAGCAAAAGGAAGCAAATTATAAAGATCAGAGCAAAAATCAATGAAATTGAGACTAAAGCATAGAGTCAGTGAATAAAAGAGCTAGTTCTTTGAAAGAATTAACAACATAAATGAACTTTCAGCTAACTTTAACAAAGAAAGGAAAGGTCCAAATCAATGCAACTGGAAAGGAAAAAGGGGAAATCACAATAGACCCTGGCAACATCCAGATTAGTAGCAACTACTTCTTAAACCTGCATGTCAACAAATTGGAGAATTCAGAAAGAAGGGCAAGATTTCCAGATACATAAGAATTATAAAAAATGAATCATGAAGATATAAAAATTCTGAATAAGCCATAACAGACAATGAAATTGAAGTAGTAATTAATAATCTATCATCTAAGCAAAGCGTAGGTCTTGATGAATTCACTGTTGAGCCCTCCAACAACATTAGGGAATATCTGGTCAATATTCCACTAAATCTTCATGAAAGCAAAAGGGAAGGAAAACTCCTTAAGTCATTCCTGGAAGCAGCACTGCTCTGATTACAAAACCAGACCAGGATCTAACCAAAGAAAACTATAGGACAACTTTTAAATGAACATACATACAAAAATCCTCAATAAGTCACAGGCAAACAAAATGCAACAAATTATTAAAACAATCATAATTATGATCAAGGAGGCTTCATCCAGGGATGGGAAGATAATTTAACATATTCAAGTCAATAATTGCCATTCGTCACATAAACAGATGCAAGGATAAAATGGAACAGGATCATCTGAAAGATAGAAAAAGCCTTTGTTAACATATAATGTACGTTTTGATAGCTGAAATAAATAGGCGTAGAAGAACCTTATCTCACTCTGATAAGAGCCATTTATGACCAACCTACTGCTAACATCATATTAATAGGGGAAAAATAAAGTCTTTCACTCTAAAATTTGAAACAAGACAAGGATTCCCACTGTCATCACTCCTGCTCAAAATAATACTGTAAACATTAGCCAGAGCAATCAAGACAGAGAAAGAAATAAAAGGGATGTGTATAGAGAAGAAAAGAATGAAATTATTATTTACAGATGACATGATTTTGTACATAGAAGAGCCAAAAATTCCACTAACAGACTCCTAGAATGATACTCAAATTCAGCAATGTAGCAGGTTGCAAAACCAATACATAAAAATCAATAAAGTTCTTTGACACCAATAATAAACTCACTCAGAAATAAATAAGGGAGATAACATGTAAAAGCATCAAGAATAATTATATTCTTAGGAATTAACTCAAGCAAGGAGAGAAAAGACCTCTACAATGAAACTATTGTTACTACAGGCAAAAGAATTTCTGAACAGAGCCCCGGTGGTACAAGAAATAGTATAAGAACCTACAAATGGAATCATAAAATTAAAAAATTTTTGCATAGCAAAGAAAACAACCAACAGGGTAGTTGTGCCAGGTTCGAATTAAATAAGAGGCCGAGAGCAGAACAGAGGGCTGCTTATTAGCCAGGCCTGTGACTGATGAGCCGCACTCCACGCAGGGAGGTGCTAGGCAGAAGCGAAGCAAGGTTTGTCTGGTCTTTTAAAGAGAAAAACCATGTTCTGGTCTGCAGATACGATTGGGTGGGGCGTCTGTGAAGTTCTGAGAGAGGAAGAACTTAATCTCATGGCAAAACAAATAGTCTTGGCCACAGAATTTGGGTGTTCCTATGTAAAGCAATCATAGTGATTTTTTTGCAGTCCTAGAACATTTTTAACTGTTGAATTATATTAGGGAGGGGAGGGAGTCAGTTACTCTGTTACTCTTTACTAAACAGCCTTGAACAGAGGGTGAGAACACATTCTTTAGAGTAGATAACAGGAAGCATAAGGCAGCCTAACGGTTTTCCATAGTTATGGCACAAAATTCAGTTAGCCCATTAAATAGTGAAGAGACAACCTACATTATGGGAAAAATTTTTGTCAGCTATTCCTCTGAGAACTAATATATCTAAAATATATTAAGACTAAAGCTGAGATGCCCCAAAATGAAAGAACCAATCAAGCATGAGCCAGTATGCAGGCACCACTGCCATGCCAGCCCTGCTCCCCGGTGCACTGAGCCGGCGACCATGTCCAGGAGTGCTGGTGCACGCCTGTAATCCCAGTGCCTGCAGGCCTGAAAGCAGGAAGATTACTGTGGGTCTGAGCTGCATGGTGAGGCCCTACACACAAAAAATACATAATAAATAAATAGATAAATAAATAAGAACAAGTGAAATTAACAGACACTTCTCAAAAGAATTACAAATATACAATAAATACATGAGAACACCCTCAACATCAATGACCCTTCCAGAAATCCAAGCTAAGGCAGCAACGATATTCCATTTTACTCCAGAGTGAGGAGGCTTCATTAAGAAAGAGAATGAGAACAAGTGCGGGCGAGACTGCACGGCAGAAGTGAGCCACTCCGCTGTTGCTGGGAACCTGCACTAGGACAGGCTGTAGGATAACCCGTACAGAGTCTTCAAAAGAACTAAAACTAGAAATTCAACTTGATGCAGCTAGTCCCTTTGCAGGCATCTTCCTCCAACAGTTGAAGATGCTATATTGCAGTGGTCCAAGGCACCCCTGCTGCAGCAGCACTATTCCTGCAGCTAAGTGCTGGAGGCGGCTGGGACACCCTGAGCAGATGCCCTGCCCGAGAAGCTGCAGTACTTATGTACAGCAGAGCAGTACTGCGGCGAATGAAGGATAAACTTGAATCATCTGTAGGAAAAGAGGTGAGCCTTGAGTCCACAGCGTTGAGTGCGATCAGTCAGACACTTAAGCATTGCAAGGTTGCTCTTATGTGAGAAATCCCAAATACAAATAAAAAGCAAAACAGAAGAGGGACGATAGGAAGTAGGCAGAAAGGTCCTTCTCTCCAATCGGGAGGGTCCAGGAGGTGATGGAGGGGCACGGGAGCGGAGGGGGCGAGGCAAGGTGCTTGAAGGCAAGTAACCTGTCTGCCTTCTCCTCACTTTTGGGTTTGAGACGCTTTAAATTCGTTCTTCGTTATCCTGATAGACACAACGTATTATTGATTATACTCATCCTACCACGCCATAGATCTTACAATGATTCCCATCATCCTTCCAGAATTTTACTTCGCAAAGATGGCAGGAGGAAACAGCCCCAGGCGATTTGACGCAGCCACTGCGAAGGACTGCTGGTCCTGAGACCCAGACGACAGCAAGAACCCAAGAGTTTCACCACAGTCTAGAGCAGAAAATCATATGTGCAGGCTGAGACATCCAAAGCAAGCATTCACCACGTGATTCCTGATTTGTAATACAGGAGAGACCACAAAATTCTTTTTACCTACTCAAAAACAAGCCACTATGGAAGCACAGGTGTCTTTTTTTTTTTTTTTTTTTTCTTAGTACAGGATCTCACTACACAGTTGAGACTCATAGAAGTCCTCCTGTCTCAGCCTCCCCAGAGGTAGGAGTAAGGGTGTGCACCATCATGCCTCATTTCGGTGCCCGCATGGCATGGGGCTCCAGGGATTGAACTTCGGCACCTCCAGGCAGGCACTTAGGCCTCCAAGCTACCTTGGAGGCTAGCAGGGTGAGTGTCATATGGAACATGCTCCTTGGGCGCTAATTTTAGCGAGCACCACATCCTCTAAAATGACAAACGGCCAGAAACTAGGAGCTACCTGTATGAGCTGACGTCCATCCTAGCACGTCAGATAATGGCGTGGATTTTTGTTGTTGTGGTGCTGAGGATGGGATACAGAGGTCTGAGCTCTGCCCTGGTTTGCATCCCCCTCCCAAGTGCCGCTGTGTGTTGTAGCAGGCTGCTCCTGAAGGGAAGACCCTTCGCTCTACAATAGTTGAAAATGGAGGTAGCAGACTGGGGCAGAAAGCTTAGGAATCAGAAACTCAGAACAGTGAACACCCACACTGCCAGCAGCTGTCACTGGGGTCACTAGCTGGTCAGTGGACTCCTCTGGCTGTGAGAACTGTGACCAGACACATGCTGGCATGGGCACAAGGAGGAGGCGAAGGAAGAACCACGTGCCCACCGCCATCGAGCCCGTGCTGCCTTCAGTTCTTGAGACCATGTCCTAGGAGGGATGAATGTCAAAACTGCAGCCGGGCCCTGAGTTTCTGTCATGGACATGGGCAGGTAGGGTGTCCGTTCTCCTGAATGCCACTGTATAATAATGGCTTTCTCGTCAGAAGGACAAAATAGCTGGGGCCTGCAAGTTAAAGGAGGAGAACATCTATCTTGGCCCACAGCTTCAGTGGATTCAGTCGGCAGTCAGCTGGCCACACAACAGCGGAGGGGTGCAAGGGCAGGGCTGTGCCCTTCCGAGTGATATCACAGGGAGCATCCCCAACAAGTGCCCCTTCTAGCAGCAGGCTCGTCCCTGCACGCCTCTGCACACTGGTCCTTCAGTGGGCAACGTGTCCCGTGATCCAGTCCCCTTCTAAGCCCCACACTTGGGAACAAATGAGACTTCAGAGGAACATTTAAATCTGCAGCATAACACACAGGAAGGAGACAGGTAGCAAAGAGTCACACCAAGATATAAAGTACTATAAAATAAAAAGGCCAGTGGAGAACTGGTAGGCAAAAGAATGTGCAAAAGGAAACTGACTACAGCTGCCTGAAGGCGACACTTGCGCAAGGGCAGCGCGTGAGCAGCGAGATGGAGATTCTTGGCTCCCTCTCGACACAGCAAAGCAAATAGCGATGAGTGCTGGCTGCCATGTGGGCCTGACGTGCCACAGCACATGCTGAGGTCCGCATGCGCAGCTCATCCATTAAAGCACCGTTCCACGTGGCTGGTAATGGAAAATGTGAGTACAACGTACGCACAGCGTCCAGCGCATTTACTGGTCAGACGGAAAAGGCACTGCAGGGGCTGGCGGGACAGCGCAGCGAACTAAGCACTTGCTTAGGCAAGCGCAGGGATTGCGGTTCGGTCCAGCACCCATAGGCCACACCAGCCCTGCCCCCAGGGCAGGCTGAGCGGGCCACGGAGTCCTGGTGCAGTGGTGCACGTCTGTAATCCCGGCGCTGGGGAGGCTGAAAACAAGAGGGTCACTGTGGGTCCGAGCTGAGCAGCGAGGCCCTGAAACAACCAAATACATAAAAACGGCACTGTAGTAGGTCCACAGAAGGGTCTGTGGTTGAAAACTGGTGCAGGAACAAATAAAAGCCAGAGGGAGCCCAGGAGAAAGAGGAAATCCCAGTAGTGCACTTACTTTATCCAGTGCTCGCAACTATTACTATTTAAAATATTTTAATCAAGCATATTTATCTCATTTTATGTACTTTCATTTAGTTTATTTGATTTTTCTCACCATTATTATTTTGTTTTTTATAATTAAACAATAATACATAAATATATATGTATACATACATATGCATTTTTGTGAGATGGTAGAAATTTTCACAAAGAGGGGCATGGAAAGAAAGGAAGGAAGGGAGGAAGGAAAAGAGAGCCAGAAAGACAGGGGAAGGAAGCAAGAGAGGAGGGAGGGAGGGAGAGAGAGAGACAGGGGAAGGGAGGGAGGGATGGAGGAAGGGAGGGGAAAAGAGAGAGGAGCTACCCACCTAGAGAAGGAGGCACAGGGTCCAGGCATCAGCCATGTGCTAGACAAGGCAGCACTGTGGGGGCACTGAGGTACAGGACTCTTGGGAGGATGAAGAGGGTGGACATTTTGCAGAAAGAAGCTGACTTCCAATGATAATAGAAGATTATAGACAAAGGTGTTTAGGTTTGAGTCTCTCAGGGGTTGTGATCAGATCTGCCTCTGAGGAAGGCAACACTGTCAGCTAGGATGTGCTGTATAAATACAGGCGTGGGACAATGGAATGACAAAATTTTAATTTTTTATGCTTTTGATACAGGGTCTCACTGTGCAGTTTAGACCAGCGCTAGGATTGCAGCCATGCACCACCACGCCTTGTTCCGGGGTATGGCATGTGGCACCAGAGATCGAACTTGGGACCTTGTGCTTGTCAGGCACATGCTTATTCCACTGAGCTATCTCCCCAGCCAAAGAACAAAATTTTTAAAGGCTCCAAATGCCCCTGGCTTACTAACAAAATGGCAATGTTCTGAAAGAGACAAGGAGTAGGGTCAGTTAAGGAGAGGGGATGGTGGTTTATATTTTAGATGTGTGGAGTTCAGAGTCCTGAAAGACACCAAGGGCTGGGACTTCCCAGAGACGTTAGCATACAAGGCTGGGAATGCTTTACACCCAGGCGCAGTTTGCAACCTCTGAATATCAGCCATGAAGCAGAGAGAAACTGCATAGAAGGCTGCCAACCAGTCGTTACTCTGCAGTGTCCTCGTGATTTGTGGAGAAAGGTATTAGAGTCTGTTCTTAGATTCCTGAGAAAGCCCCCTGGCCTGTTCGGGGTGCACCCTTTAGCTGGAGAGAAAACCAGAAGGGTGGGCGCTCATGTGATGCTCTTATCAATGAACTGTTCCCATGAATGTCCCGACCGTGTCTGTTTCTCTTCATTCAAGTAGTGACTGTATTCACTGGAAATCAGTAGATGTCATTAGAGAACACATTTCAATTAGCGGACACTTGAATAATAATACATCAGACAGGTGTCACCATTTCTAACCCTTTATAAGTAAGTAGGGGTTGTCCTTAATAATATTATAAAAGCCCTGTAACCTAAACAGTCATGCTCAGCAGAGCTAAGAAGATAAAGCAGCTGCCCAGGAAGTCAGCAACTGCTAGACTTCACATTAGAATATTTTAGCAAAATGTTCCAATTCTGTGACTTTTAAAAAATTCAGTCTTTCATATGATCTAATTTGGCAGAACTTTAACAAGAGATAAGGACAAGTGCTTTATGTCATTTGGCTACATACACCTTCCTCCCAAAGCTCCTTGCAAGTACAGGTCCTGCGGTGACTTCTGTCCTGTCTTTCCAGGTAATAGTTAAAAGTAGTTAAGACAGAGGCAAGATTATTCTTAGAACAGTGCCACTCCTGCTGGCTTGTGCAGGAGTGGTGTGGAAGAGCCATGTGGCTCCAGGGATATGCAGGCATTGTAGGGGTCCTCAGGTCTGGGGGTGTCCAGCTGGAGGGCCCCAGTCTGCACCCACCCTCCTTCTACTGGTCAAGGAGGATGAACGTCCAACTGGAGAACAGTACAGTTGTTCTGAGCTGGGTCCCACTACTCAGGGCAGCGGGAGAGAGCATGTAGCGTGTCCTCGCCCAAGGACGGTGGGCTTCTGGTGCCCCTGGTGGGAAGCAGCTTTGTGTCTTCCTGTTGGCAAGGGAGCTTCTTTCGAGTCAGTGCAGGAGGAGGCATGGAGAGCCCATGCTCTCTTAATTTCAATATGCACCAAAACATTTTCACATCCTCTCGAAGTCAGGATGGTGCTTACCATCAACTGCATGACAGTATTTGATTACAAGCATTTCTGAGTTCCAGCTCAGTGGTACCTGACATGTATTTTATAATTGCTGTCAGATTTGGATAATTAAGATAACTAAATAATTCTGGCCATGCCCTTGGGAGTGTGTCATCTGTGTTCCTGTCATCAAGACACCGTCAGTGGGACGGTGTTGGGGGGGAATACTCCCACATCACCACTGCTCTAGGATAATCACCATGTCCACATGGAGAATCTCTGTCATCTGTTTTTGTCCTTAGGAAGTAAGTAATTTTGGAAAATCACTTTAATAGATTAGCTATAGGGCCATGGGAAAGATGGAGAGTATATGTGGTTAATTTTCAGAGTTAGTTTCTCCTCCTGAAAACTTTGGCATCCTCAGCATTATAAAGAGATGTAAGAGTCTCATTCCAATTGAGCAACATTTCCCTTAGAGTTTTACAGGTAACTGAATGGCACAGTAACCGTATGACTATCTAGATAAATAACTTCATTCTTTAATGGTCCTACATTTCAGTGTGTTTTCATGATCAGAGCTACAAAAATCATAAGGCTCATCAGCCAAACCCAGTAGGTAATACAATGGATGTATTCCATTCTAACATTTTCACAACACATTTTACATCGCTATTGTGTGCGTATACAATTTAGTATCTTGTCTACTTGATTAAAATTGTATTACAAGTACTTTCTGAGAAATATCTGGTCTTTGTTGACTGCTTTCTAGAATGGCTTGATAATCTCTAGATGTTTGTACTATATTTTACATGTCATTTTCCTTATTATTTCTGAAACAAGAAAACATAAGGCCACAAGATCTGTGTAATTTGAAATATTGCTTTGAGTAGAGTTTTCTAAAAATGTATTTAGTACAGGGTATACAGGGTCCAACTATGCAGATCAAACTCATATTAATTCTCTTGTTTTCCGCCTCCCAAACACTGAGATTATGGGCGTGCACCAGCACGCCCAGTATGAATTGCCTTCTCAGTGCACCCTGGGGGCGGGGCCAGCACTGCATGCTAGAATCGAACCCCAGCCACTGTGCTCTGCCTAAGCAGGCACGTTAGTCTGCTGAGCTACCTGGCTGGCCCTTGAATAGAGTTTTAAGAAGTATAATTTATTTTTATTAATGATTATTTTTATGGTTTTTGTAGGATAAGTACACTAGTCATTCAGATACTAATTGAAATAGTACAGAATCCATTTGGACTGTACTTTCTAGTGATGCTATTTAGATTTACTAATATTTTTGTCCTTTCTTAATAGATGAGAAGTTAAACTTAAATTTTATTTCTTTGGCTAATTATAGGGTTGAGGGAGCTCCCATATGTGTGCACAGTGAGCGTAAGTTCCATTTTGAAATTTGTCTACATCTGTAGCTAGTTGTACATCAAATTACTTTAGTTTTACCCATCAATTATCATAATCATTTTATACTAAATATACCCTGAGGCATTATACTGTATGTCCTTGTGTATGGATATTCTTGATGCCCAGAGGCTGAAGAATTTTATATTAAATATATCTAGTTTCTCCTCAATTTTTTAAAAAGACATATGCACACAAGACAGCTAAGATAGTTATACAACTAATTTCTTTTGGTTCATTGAAGGGAATGGTTTGTGCTCACTTTGTTTGATCAGACTTGTGTGTCTTTATACTTCAGTCAGAGCCACTACTCTGAAGATAACAACACAATATAGTAACCATTGTTAATAGGTTACCTTGTTTTGAAATTGTGTCATTGTTTTTTCTCTTTAAAATAAAAAACCTCATGAAATATGCTTTTAACTAGACAGTTAAATATTTTTTCAAATGCTCTTTTAAGAAAGAAAATTTTAATTCTTTTTTTTTTTTTTTGCAGAACTGGGGATTGAACTCAGACCCTTGTGCTTGTCCTGCAAGCTCTTATTCCACTGAGCCATCTCCCCAGCCTACCAAAAATTTTAATGTTTAAGGATTTATTTTATTATACTCATTGAGATGACGGTTTCCATTGATTTCAGCATTTTTGCTAGCTGGCCATCCTGTTACCATATGTTGAATAATTATCATTGCCTTCAGAGACTTATGATGACTCTGGTAATATGATCAATTTAGATTTATAAGGGCTGATTTTAGAGCTAATAGATCTGTCCATTCCAACTGTTCTTATTAGTTTCATAATTATAGTTGTATAAACATCTTGAAGAGCCCCCTCTTGAATATGAACTGTTTATTTGACATATTTCTATTTTCTCTTCACTATTGATCAACTTTAGAAAATTTGATTGTGTAATTAAGAAGATGGAAGACAAATGTCTGGCCATGATCCCTGCAGCACTGTTATGCCTGTTCATCTTATCAAGGGCTTTCCTGTTTATTTAATATTAAACATGTACAGTAAGATGGAGGCAGTAAATTAGACAAAAGGGTAGGCTAGTTTCACTATTTTCACAACTTTATGAAGAGGGGCTGCTCAGCTAAATCACTCTAGTAGCTTTTGAATAAAAGTTGACTAGAAAGCTATACCAAATCCACTAGAAAACACTAATTTAGATGACCTCAACAGTAACAAGTCCAGTACATTAGGCTAAGCCAGGAGTATTCCAGAAAGTGCTTCTAAACAATGAAAAGCAAACAAGTACAGATTTTGTTCTTGATATGAAAATTGCAAAGTCGTGCTAATGGCCTTCTTGTGATGTTTTGACCTCTATGGCTGTAGGAATGAGTGAGACAAGTCACAGCTTTCCAGAATCTTACCTTTGTCTGGCAGAAGAAAGGCAGGGGGTGTATTCCACAGATTTTATACTTCAGACCACAAAGTCTCATCCTGTTTTTCACTCACTGAAGCCCGGGGCTCAGATGCTTCAGATGAAGGCCTTGTGATATGTAATGAACAGAGATGTGTCCCAACATGACAGTCAGTGACAGTGCAGGGGGAACATCTGGGAGAAAAGCGGGAGAAACACTGACAGGAAAGACATCCAGGGGAGCAGGCCAAGGGCCCAAGTACTCAAAAGTTGTACCCAACAGTAGAAAGGTTAGTTTTCCTGAGGAAACTGGCAAAGGGAGCTACCAAGATACAATACCACTCAAAACCTTTTCCAATTATAATTAATTGAAGGTGATTTTGCGAGCATGCATTATGTAATTTTGCCAAATCAAACCACAGTTTTCTCATGACAGAGGTGAAGTAAGATAACATGTCCAGACCTTGCTGGGCCACAGCTCCAGAGAGATGAGTACAACAGTGTCCCTTGAGGCTACACCTACAGAAGGGCCTGGGAGCAGAGCCTCCCATTCCCATGAAATGCAGCAAAGCCATGAGACACAGTAGCACCAGGAGGGAGGACCCCCTTCTGTGCACACCACGCCATCTATCATTCTGACACACACACACCTTGCTAATCAAATATTTGATAGATCACATGGAGAGAAAACTTTCTCTCAAGCTGGCAGAGAGAGCAAACTGGTCAAGCATTGGCTGTGACTCATCCACATGGATGACACAGACAAAGGATCTATAGAATAATGTACAGAACTACAAGATAAACCCTGAGGGGACTTCACTGACCACATAAGAAACATAAAGTACATGTGTTGGTATATAAGTCTTGCTCTATCTAGGTCTTAACCATCCAGCAGAAAAGTATAAAAATGAAGTATACATCATGGGATCATAATATTAAGCTGAGCTGTAAATGGCTATGTCGACAACTTCTTTGAATAACTGAGTATTGTTGTGGAATGCTGGACTGTGTTGTGGAGTTCAAGCACCTAAGTTAGTTGAATGACAATGGAGTGCCCATCTTTGACAGGTGTAGACAAAGGAAGGGGTATAGGAAGGGAAAATCATGATGTGTGTGTATAGACAGTACAGTTGGGATAGATAACGCTGTGCTTCTACATAATTCTATGAGAGGCAAGATTTGCACTGATGGTGGTTGGATAGGATATTATGTCTCCTTCTAGTACTATAGACAACCACTAGGAAAATAACAAGGTAGAAGGTATTAATTATTGAACTTTTGATGTAATTCAGGTATAAAAAATAAGATATGCAAACAGCTACACTCTCTTTATTTAATGATAAGAGACAT
>PVKA01031514.1:6136-26310 GCA_004027165.1 Ctenomys sociabilis | reverse complement strand
TTCAGGATGGCCTTAAGCTCACTTTGTAGCTCAGGCTGGTCTCGAACTCACAACAACCCTCCTGCCTCAGCCTCCCGAGTGCTGGGATTACAGGCATGCACCACCACGCCCGGCCAAATCCTCCTTTTTTGTCTCCTGTATCACTAGTCTTTGCTCCCTATTAGATCCTTCACATCAGCACCGACACAAGCTTCTTTTCTACTTTAAAAACATTTTCTTTCACCACTTTCCACATTAACCATTATTGCATTTCTTTGAAGAAAAATTCCACAAAACAGTTGTATATGATTGCTGTTTTCACTCTCCCTTTCTATTTTTCTCTTAAACCCCTTAGAACCAAACTTTCACTTGACTACTGAAACTTTTCATATCATGATCTATTTCTTTTTTTCTTTTTTTGAAATTTATTTTTGGAAGTCTGGAGTAAAATTCCTCAAAAGGATTGTTAGTGTTCACTATCTATAACTTCTTTCCTGCTATTCTCTTTAAAACCCATTCACATCTCTACCTGTCCAAGAAAAGAACTTTGCGAAGTCAGCAGCAATTAATTCTCTGTAAAATCCTGGGTTGCCTGTGACACCAGAGCTCCGCTCATGGCGCAGCACCACACAGACCAGGTGAACACGGCCCTGTACATACTCGGCTTCCAACACTTTGCACTCTCCTGACTTCCATCTTACCTCCCTGATCTCCCCTCTGCTTCCTTTGCTAGTTTTCTTCTTCTTGACCTTATAATTTTTGGGATCATAAACCTCAGTTTATCAATATCTTCTCCTTTTGGGAATCTTATCTAGACCCCTAGCTTCAAATACGATATATATTGATTATGCCAAAATATGTATCATCAACTCTGATCTCTCTCAAACTCCAAATTCGTAATGACAACTTGGCATCTTAACTGTGCTGTCTCACAATCACCTCAAGCTTAGTACGTCCAAAAACAAAGTTTTCCTGCAAAGATGTCCATTGCAACCTTTTCCATCTCATTGCTAACAACTTCATCCTAGCAGTCACTCAGTTCTAAAATCTTGGATTCATCTTGAGCTGGATTCATCCCTCTCTCATATACTACATCCAATTCAATGTCCACCCCCACTGCTATGATCTGGTCTGAGAGATAGCTTTCATCTAGATTACTGCAATAGCTGTTGAAAGATCTCTGAATCCACCGTTGCTTCCCTACAGTCTATTTTTTAAATCAGAAGCTAGAGAGATTTATGTAAAACACAAGTCAAATGTTGAGACTTCTGCTCAGTATTAGATATCCCATTTCACTAAGAATGAAAGCCAAATTTTACAATGATCTATGAGACCCTACTTGCTCACTCTGCTGGAGCCACCTGGCTTCTTTGGTCCTTTGATGCTTCAGATATGCACCTAGGGGCTCTACGTAGCTCTTTCCAGAATGCTCTGCTCCAGGATTCCAGTTGGCTAACTTGTGAATGTCTGTGAGCTCTGCTAACCTCACCTTTTTGTTGGGGCATCTTCCAGGCAACCAGGTAAGCATTACAGTTTGCTCCCTATTCCTCACCCCTAAAACTCAAAAGCCCCTTATATTGCTCTATTATTTTTTCCACAGCACTTATGACTTTCTAATATATCATATTGTTAACTTGCTACTCTTGTCATTGCCTTTCTCTATTGCTAAATCAAATTCCAAGAGAGATAAATCCTTTTTTCTGGTCATTTATATATCTTAAGGAACTTGAGTGCCAGGAACCCAGTAGCTTAAGCAATAAATATTTGTTGAGTGTTTAATAAATATAAAAATGGATTGTAAGAGTTGGCCAAAGAGCTCAGAGGATTAAAGCACCTGCAAGCAGGCGCAGGGGCAGAGGAGCTGGTCCTGCTCCTGGGGTGGGCGTGCTGAAAGAGCAATTGAGACTGGGCGTGGTGAGGCATGCCTATAATCCCAGCACTCAGGCTGCGGCAGGAGGATTTTTTGTGAGTTTGAGACCAGGATGGGTTACACAGTGAGTTCAAGACCATCCTAAACTACATAGTGAGACCCTGCCTCAACAAAACAAAGACTGGGAGAGTGGATCAAGAAACAATATGCTCTATACAAGAAACACACTTAACTCAAAAGGAAATTCATAGGCTGAAAGTTAAAGGATGGAAAACAATAGCCCATACACTAGAAGCTCAGAAAAAAGCAGGGGTAGCTATTCTGTTTGCAGACAATCTGAAGTTCAAATCAAGAATGATCAAGTGAGATAAAGATGGTCACTACATACTTGTTAGGGGAAAACTTCAAGAGGGAGAGATAACAATCATAAATATGCATGCACCAAATATGGGAGCACTCAAAAATATAAAACAAATTTTAAAGAACTTGAATAATTGAATAACCAATAATGTGATCCTAATGGGGGACCTTACCACCGCATTATCTCAAAGAGATAGATCCACTAGACAGAAAATTAGCAAACAGGTAGCAAAACTGAGCCAAACCTTTGAAAAATGGAGTTAGTGGACATTTGCAGAATATTCCACCCAACATTTTTTCAGCTGCAAATGGGAGGTTCTCTAAAATAGATCACATGCTAGTCCATAGATCATACTTAAGAAAACTGAAATTATCCCATGCATATTATCTGACCACAGTGCAATGAAACTGGAAATTAATGACAAAAGAAGCTGTAAAAATCCTATAAACACATAGAAATTAAATAACACTCTCCTCAGCAACCAATAGGTCACAGATGAAATGAAAAAAGAAATTAAACAATATCCACAGTCCAGTGAAAATTCAAATACAACTTACCTGGTATGCAATGAAAGCAGCTCTCAGAGGGAAATTTATAATGGTGAACTCATACATTAGGAAAATAGAATAAAAACAAATAAATACCCATAAATACTGCACCTCAAATTTCTAGAATAAAGAAGAGCAAATCAAGTCCAAAACCTAAAGATAGAAGAAAATTATAAACATCAGAGCAGAAATTAATGCAATTGAGACAAAGAAAACAATACAAATAAATAATGAACCAAAGAGCTGATTATCTGAAAGATTAAATAAAACTGATAAAATCCTAGTCAACCTCATCAAAAAAGGAAAAAGAACTCAAATTCAATCAATAAGGAATCAGAAGGGTGAAATTACTACAAATACTGTGGATATTCAGAAGATCATTAATACTTACTTTGAAAATTTTTACCCTCCCAGGATGGAAAAACACAGGAAAAAATGGACATATTCCTACATATGCATAAATTACCAAAATTGAATCAAGGAGATATAAAAACTCTGAAAACCTAGTATTAATAAATGAAATTTAAAAAAAAAAAAAACTTACCAACAAAGAAAAGCTCATGATTGACTCACTGATGAATTCTAAAAGAAATTCAGAGAAGATTTAACCCCCATACTCTTTAAACTCTTAGTGAAATTTGAAAAGGAAGCAAAACTTCCTAATTCATTTCTGGAGGAAAGTACTACCTTTCTACCAAAGCCAGAGAAAGACGAAGCAAAACAGAGAACTATAGGCCAATCTCCCTGATGAACACAGATGCCAAAAAATCCTCAATAAAATGCCAGCAAATAGAATACAGCAAATCATCAGGAAAATTATAAACCAGGTGGATTCATCCCAGGGATGCAAGGATGGTTCAACATACACAGATCTATAAATGCAATACACCGTATCCACAGAGCCAGAAACAAAACCCATATGATCATCTCAAAAGATGTAGAAAAAATTTTAACAAAGTCCAACACTCATTTATGATTAAAACCCTAAAGAAAAATTGGAATAGATGACTTGTACCTCAGTCTGATAAAAATCATCTATGATAAACCAACAGCCAACATCATTATAAATGGAGAAAAACTGAAAACTTTCACTCTAAAATCAGGTACAGATAAAGATGTACACTATCACCACTCCTATCCAATATAGTTCCAGAAACATTAGCCAGAGCCATTAAACAAAAGAAATAAAAATGAATAAGAATTGGAAAGGAAGAAGTTAAATTATTCACAAATCATACGATATTCTACATAGAAGACCCAAAATACTCCACTAGAAGATGCCTAGAATAAAAAAAAAAAAAAAATTCAGTAGCATAGCAGGATACAAATTCAATACCCAAAATAATAAATAGCATTCTTCCACACAAACAAAAAACTCACTGAGGAAGAAATTAGAGGGAGAATACCCTTCACAATAGCATCCAACGGTCTTAACCATCCAGCAGAAAAGTATAAAAGTGAGGTATACAACGCGGGGCCATAAGAATAAGTTGAGCTATAAATGGCTACAGTCAACAACTTCTTCAGATAACTCACTATTATTGTGGAATGCTGGATTGTGTTGGATTGTGTCCCCGAGTTCAGGCACCTAAATTGGTTTAATGACAATGGAGTGCCCATCTTTGACAGGCCTAGACAAACAAAGGGGTATAGAAAGGAAGAATCATGATGTGTGTGTATAAACAGTACAGTTAGGATAAATAGGCTGTGCTTCCACATAATTCTATGAGAAGCAAGATTTGCACTAACAGTGGTAGGACAAGATATTATGTCGGCCTCTAGTACTATGGACAACCACTAGGAAAATAACAAGGTAGAAAGTATTAATTATTGAATCTGTGATATAATTCAGGTATAAAAAAATAAGATAAGTAAACAGCTACACTCTCCTAATTTACTGATAAGAGACAACTGCCACAATAATGTCTGTAAATATAATATCATGTGTGCACCTTGTACGATACCAAAACATTATGAAAACAGTTTGCAATGTATTAGTTTATTGAATCTGTCCTGTTAAGGTGTCTTAAAACTGTCTCATTGATATTTGTACTTCAATAAAATAAAAAAATAGCATCCAAAAAATGAAATACTTAGTAATTAATCTACCAAAGGAAATACAAAGATTTATACAGGGCTGGGGCGACAGCTCAGTGGTCTAAGCTGGCAAGTGCAAGGACCAGGGTTTGATCCCTAGTACTGCACACCATGCCCCAGAATGCCAGGTACACCATGCTGACCACCAAAAACCAGGTGGTGCAATCCTGTAATCCCAGTGCTGGGGAGGCTGGGACAGGAGGGTCACTAGTAATCTGAGATATTTCATTTCATTTCATTTTGGTGGAACCAGGGATTGAACTGAGACCTCTGTGCTTATCAGGCAAGGGCTTATTCTACTGAGCCATCTCCCCAGCCCCAGTCTGAGCTATGTAGTGAGATTCTGTGCCAATAAATAAAAGATTTTGAAAAAAATTTTAAAGATCTATGCAATGAAAATTACAAAACTCTGATAAAATAAATTGAGAAGGATTTCAGAAAATGGAAAGATATTCCTTGCTCTTGGGTAGGAAGAACCAACATTGTGAAAATGGACATATTCCCAAAATTGTTAGACAGATTTAATGCAATCCCTGTTAAATTATCATCAGTATACCTCACAGATCTAGAGAAAATTCCTAAAATTCGTTTGGAATCAGAAGGGACCTAGACTAGCAAACAGGGCAGGAGGCATTACGGGTCCTGACTTGAATTATACTACAAAGCTACAGTGATAAAATCAGCATGGTACAGGCAAAAAAGAATGCAAAACAGACCTGAGGATCAATAAAACAGATTAAAGATGCAGACACAGCTAGTAACACACTCAAAAAGGGGCCAAACAGGTTCACTGGAAGAAAAATAGCCACTTTAACAAATGGTGCCAGAAAAAAACTGGCTTTTCACATACTGAAAACTAAAACTAGATCCAGGTCCACCACTGCACTAAAATAAAGTCAAAATGGATTTATGACCTAAACATCAAAACAGAAACACTAAATCTACTGGAAGAGAGAGTAGGTGGAAATCTTAAAGACATAGAGGTAGGCAGAAAGTTCATGAACAAAACCAAAATGTACAGGAAATACTTCATAGACTCAATAACTTGAATCTCATCTTTTCGAGAAGTTTCTGCACATCCAAAGGAATCACCAACAGAGTACAAAGACAGCCCACAATTTGGGAAAAAAAATCTGAATGAACAGTCACTCAGACAAAGGACTTCTACTGAGATTATATAAAGAACTTAAAAATATCAGGTGCCCAAAATTCAAAGACCCAGTCAAAAATGGGCATCTGAGGTGAATACACATTTCTCTAAGGAAGAAATACAAATGGCTAATAAATACATGAAAAAAAAGTTCTATTGCACTGGTCATTTGAGAATTGTAAATTAAAACAACACTGAAATACCATCTCGCTCCAGAAAGAACGGCTATCATAAAGAAAACAAACTAGTAAATGCTGGAGGAGCTATGGGGAAAAAGGAACCCTTCTCCACTGCTGATGGGACTGTCCACTGGTACAACCACTATGGAAAGCAGTGTGGAGACTCCTCAAAGAACTAGGATTTGAGGTCTCATTCAACCCTGCTATTTTTTTCCTGGATTTTTTTCCAAAACAACTGAAAACATCATACCACAGTAATATATATCCACCCATGTTTATAGTAGCACAATTTGTCATAGCTAAATCTTTTTAAGCATGCATGTTAATGCTCTCAATTCACCAATCAAAAGACATGGACTGGTAGAAAGGATCAAGAAGCAAGTTCCAACTATATGTTGCATACAAGAAACACATTTAATTCAAAAAGAAATTCATAGACTGAAAATCAAAAAATAGAAAATAATACTTCATGACAGCAACCCAAAAAAAAGCAAGGGCAGCTGTTTTTTGCTGACTAAGAGCATTTCAAGCCAATACTGATGAAGAGAGATGAAAAAGGTCACCATTTCCTGGGAAGGGCAATAATACAAGAGAAAACAGTTATTAATATATATACGCACCAAATACCAGCTCACCCAACTGTATAAAACAAATATTACTAGACACAAAAAAAGTCAAATAAGCACTAATGAAAGACCTCAATGCTCCATTGTCACAAAAAGACAGATTAACTAGATCAAAAAAAAAAGGGCCAATGAGATAGCTCAGTGAACTAAGTGCATGCTTAGGTAAGTACAAGGACTGGGGTTTGATCCTCAGCACCATATGCCAGGCCAAATCCACCCCCAGGCACCCTGAGCCAACCACCAAGACTGGGTGTGGTGGTGCATACCTGTAATCCCAGCTCTGCGATGGCTGAAAACAAGAGGATCACTAGGAGTCCAAGTTGTACAGTGAAATCCTGTACTGAGTACATTAAAAAAAGAAAGAAAAAAGAAATACTAGAACTAAACTGAACTTTTGAACAACTGGACTTAGTAGATGTCTATAGTTTTCCATACCATAACATCAGAATACACATTCTTCTCAGCTGTACATGGGACAGTCTCCAAAATACACTACATACTACCTCATAGAACATGTTTAAGTAAATGCAAAAGGAACTGAAATTATTTCATGTATACATCAGACCACAGTGAAATGAAAATGGAAATCAAATGGCAAAACAAACCACAAAAACTTCATAAACACATGGATATTAAATAGCCCTCTCCTGAACAACTACTGGGTCACAGATAGAATTAAAGAAGAATTGGACAGTTTCTACAATTAAATGATAGTGCCCATACAACACATTGGAACTTATGGGATGCAATGCAAATTTCCTATGAGGGAAATTTATAGTGGTGAATTACCATATCAGAAAAACAGAGCAAGCTCAAATAAACAAGTTAATGTTGAACTTCAAGCTTCTGGAAAAAGCACAAAGCCAAAGCTCATATGAAGGAAGAAATGATAATGATCAGACTGAAGCACTTGCTTAAGTAGGCACAGTGGCTGGGGTTCAATTTCCGATGTGCTGCGTCAGCCTCACCCCTGGGGAGCACTGAGACAGTGACTGGTACTAGGCATGGTGGTGCACACCTGTAATCCCAGTGCTTGGGAGGCCGAAAACAGGAGGATCACCACAAATCTGATCTATGTACTGAGACCTTGTAAACCCTGTACTAGTTACATTAAATATTAATAATAAATAACAAATAAAAATCGAGTAGAAATTATTGTAACATAAACTAATAAAATAATACAAAGAATCAATGAATCAAAGAGTTGATTCTTTTTTCTTTTTTAGACTGAGAAAAGTTTTATTTTTAAGAGGAAACATACAGCATTAACACATCCAAATGCCAGCACAAGGGTTCACTGGGTTTTACAAAAGAGAACACAGCCCTTGGGCAGCATGTGAGTAGGGGAACCACTGATGGAGGCCTGCAGCTGATGCTGACCCCACCAGATCCCAAGATATCAGGCAGGCGACCACGAACCCCTTCCCCTACTCCAATGTGCTCTCATTCTGCTGTCAAGAATTAAAGTAATCAGCGGTGGATCATTTTACAAAGAATTTTAGTATTGAAAAACACTTTCAGAAGTCCAAATCAGACTCAAGGCCATGGCTGAAGTTCTACAGAGAAATGGGGAGCCGATTTCACAGGACAGCAGGCACTACTCTAGTCACACGTGCTTGCAGCAGGAGACAGGACATGGGTCTCAATAGAGGCTGCTCTTTTTCACGATGCGCAGGAACTCCTGCTCGTTCACCTCACCGTGTCCATCTCGGTCAACTTCATCAGTCATCTGAAGCTCCTGGTCGGTCAGGTTCTCACCCAGCTCCCTCGCTATCCGCTTCAGATTTCTGAACAATATTGTCCAAGTTTTTCATCATCATCGAAGAGTTTGAAAGCCTTCAGGATTTCTTCCTTGATGTCTTTCTCAAACATTTTCTGAGTCATCACGGATGGAAAGTCACTGAAGTTCATTTTGCTGTCCCTTCCTTACCAATTTCACTTATCATTTTCTTGATTTCTTCTTTCTTGGCTCAAAGCCCAGGGCTCTCATTGCACCCTTAGTTCTTTTACACTGATGGTCCCTGTCAGATCTGCATCAATGAGATTGAAAGCTTCCCGGGTTTCCTGTTTCTGCTCTTCAGTCAGCTCTGGGTGAGGACTCATCCTTTTTCTCGGAGCACTTGACGCCATGTTTGCCTTTTTAAAATTGGAGGCCATTGCAGCCAGACTCTAGGGCCATTGTTAAGGTAACTCAAAGAGTTGATTCTTTGCAATAGTAAATAAAATTGATAAATCCTTGTCCAACCTTATCAAAAAATGAGAAGTCTCAAATCTATGCAATTAGGAATGAAAAAGGTGAAATCACAACAGATCTTACAGAAATTTAGATCATAAATATCTACTTTAAAACCTGTATTCTAATAAGATGGAAAATACAGAAGACATTTTCAGATTCCTAGAAACATATGAATTCCCAAAGCTGAATCAAAGATATAAAAATTCTACATAAACCAATACCAGTCAATGACAATGAAGATACAAATAAAAACATTTAGGGGACTGCCTAAAGAGCTCAGCAGATTAAATTGCCTGCAGGCAGGCTCAGGGGCAGGGTTTCAATCCCCAGGCCTGCCATGCTGGCCCCGCCCCCGAGGGCGCACTGAGAGAGCAATTGAGACTGAGCATGGTGGCGCATGCCTATAATCCCAGCCATTGGGAGGCTGTAAACAGGTGCATCACTATGAGTCTGATCTAGTAGTGAGACCCTGAACACCCTGTTGACCCTTCCCTAAAATACAAAGATATAAAACTTTTAATAAAGAAAAGTCCAAATGTCCACTTACAGATTGTGTCATTAAGTTTGAGGGCTCTGATTTTTTTTCAGTTTTTCATGTATTCTAGATATTAGTCCTTTGAAAAACAACTGTCACAGGAAATATCAAAAAATATCAACAACTGGGATCTTGTCTTATGAAAAAACTTTTGTATAGCAAAGAAACTACCAACAGAATGAAGAGACAACATAGTGTGGGGAGAAATTTTCCCAGTTGTTCCTCAAAGGACTAATATCTAGAATATATAAAGAAGTGGAAAAAACAAGCAACTCATCTAAATTTAATGGCCCAATCAAAAAATGGATGTCTGAAATGAACAGACACTTCTCAGACAAAGAAGTAGAAAAGTAGATAAATGTATGAAAAAAAATGTTCATACACTAGACCAGGAGATAGCTCAGTACCATAAGTGCCCGACTGGCAAGAGGAAGGTCCAGAGTTTGATCCCAGGTACCACACACACACACACACACACACACACAATGTTCACACACTGGTTATTTGAGAGATTCAAATTAAACTAATGATGAGATCCTATCGCATTCCAGAAGCAATAGCTATTGTCAGGAAATCTACAGTAACAAATGCAGGCAGGGCTGCATGGAAATTGGTGGGAGTGTGGGACACTGAAACCACTGTGGAAATCTGTGTGAAAATCCTTCAAAAAACTAATACTAGAAGTTCCACTTAATGCAATTATTCCCTTCTCAGGATCATCCCAAAAGATTAAAACCATCATTCTGCATGATATATGCACTCCCATGTTTACAGCAGCACAGTTTGTAACAGCAAAACTTTAGAAATAGCTCAAATCCCATCAACCCATAAATAGGTAAAGAAGAGTGGGGGAAGCATATAGTGGAATACTACGTTGCCATAAAGGATAAATGTGAGACATTTCTAGTTACACAGATGTACCTTAAGACCTTACCTTAAGCTAAATAGATAGGACACACATTCATAAACACCACATTATTTCTCTGGTATGAGAAACCCTAAATGTAAATAAGGATCAAGGGGCAGAAAATCTTCAAACGAGAAGAACAAGGGAGGGATAGGAGAAAGGAACAGATAAGAAAAGAAAACAGAAGGAAAAATGGAAACAAAGCTTTTGTAAATAAGGAGAGGAAGATGGGTCAAAGGAAAGAGAGGAAAATAGGAAAAAAGAAGCAAGATACATCATATAAAGTTACAAATCTCCTATGATGAATTTATCATTATGTGTATCTAAAATGCACCAATTAAAAAAGAAAAGAATAAAATGGGAATATCTTTAGAAGCACAAGGGAAAGCAAAACATAGTCACAGAGAAAATATTAATGTTAGTGTCACACACCTGAAAGAACAATGGTGTGAGCCTGGTAGAGAGCATTCCAGACTTTCTCCTAATCTGATTATGGGACTTCTTGGGGTCACTTCAAGCTCTGTGTGCTTGGAATTTATTAATCACCATGGGAGGGAGGTGGGCTAGAGGGTCCTACATTTCTTTGCTTTTACAGCTTTGATTCTGTCATGGTTGGGAGGCTATAAATACACAACCCTGGGGCTTTGCTATTATTTAGAATTATGGTTGGAGTCAATAAAGTAGAAACAGATGGAACCCTTCCTAACTAAATAAAACATACCTTGTTTCAAGCCAAACATCAGGTTTACTGGGACAGTACTGGAGATGTATCCACTCAACTGAGAAATAAAGGGTGCTCACTTGTTACCACTATACTTAAGGATACTGGACATTAAATAATGCAATTAATAAAAGGACTAAACATTTATTTATAAGTACAAACTTAGGTAATGAAGTAAAACTATTATAACTGATGACTGATTTGAAAAATGTAAAATATGCAATTGAAAAATTACCATAAACAAAAAGTTTAGGAAGTAGCAGGATATAGAATAACTGTAGATATTAATAAATTTCTTTTTCTTTTGTGTTTTTTGTTTTTGGGGGATTTTTTTGGCAGAACCAAGGATTAAACTCAGGCCCTTGCGCTTGCCAGGCAACCACTTATTCTACTGAGCCATCTCCCTACCCCCCAATACATTTCTGATGTACAAATACAGTTAAAAAATAACATAGAAGACTCCATAGTGATGGCAATAGTAAAAGATGACATATCTACAAAATACTTTTGAAGCATGGCACATTTATGAACAAAACTCTAAGCACTCCCAAGAGACAGGAAGACCTATGTAAAGGGAAAGTCGTACCAGTTTATTACAAAGGAAAACTCGCTCTCATGAAGCTAATATATGTTTATTATAATTACAAGGCCAAAAATTGGGAAGAAGAAAGGGGGACAATTAAGCAAAGTATGCTACATATTAAAAAATAAAACAAGAACTTCAAGGAAATCACTGCAGACTAAAAATGGGGGAGGACACAATTCCTAACACTTCCTATAAAATAATACAAAGCTACAGTAACTAAAGGTACTGTCCTAGCAAGGTGTGGCGGTGCATGCTTGTAAGCCGAGCACCAGAGGCTGAAGCAGGAGGATCAGCTCAAGTCCAAGGTCAGCCTGGGATATACTATGAGTTCAAGGACAACCTGAACTATACAGTGAGACCCTGTCCCAAACAAAACAAAACAGTATTGTCATAACACAAAACTAAACACACAACAGGAGCTCTAGAAATAGACTCCACTTCATGCAGAATTTGGTGTAAATAAACAGTGTCTCAAATCAATGAGGAAATGAAGGACAGCTTAAAAAATTATCTTGAGAAAACTGTAGAGGTAATGAAAAGTGTGATTTATGCCTTATGCTGTACACCAGACAAGTTTCAAGGGAGCCAAGTTTTAAATTACAAATGAAATACTGATCGTGTTAAAAAGAAACAGGAGAGCCTCCCTATCAACCTAGAACAGGGAAGCCTTCCTATTATTCAAAATTTGGAGATAAAGAAATAGAATGATAATACAATTATGTGAATAAATTTTAAATTTGCATTTACAAAAAAATTCCATAATGCTTCAGAAGAAAGATGACAAATTAGGAAAAAATACAGCCTCATGTCACAAAGGGCTAATCTCTCTAAAACATAAGTCCATGTTAAGCAAATACAAAGTTAAGAAAAGATGTACACAAATGTATGCAGATTATTGAGCCAGGGATTTGCCAAAGAAGAATATTAACTTCAGACCTGAAACACCAAGCACATGTTCATCTCATCATAGCCTTATTTTCCATTTCAGTGGAGAAACCAACAACCACAGTGACACAAGGAGAAATGAGGAGGACAAGCCTCCAGTGTCTCACGGGACATCGAGGCAGACAAAACTACTTGGGGCTCCTAAACTCTGAAAGGATATTTTACTGCCTAAGCCTCATTGTTTTCATCCTGTTGGAGCCTTGCGGAAAGGCTGGGAAGTGCTGCGGGCTGCAGCTGAGCAAGCCTTCTGCGGAGTTCTGCGGAGTGCCCTGGTTCGAACAAAGTCACGCAGATGTGTCGAACACGGCAAGCTGCCCCTGCTCTCCCTCCACGTGCAGCATCGGCATGCTATGAATGCACGGTTCATGGCATTACTTCATCCGAAATCTTTCCACTCTCCTCACAGGAACAGGATTGATGCACAATAACCTGGCACCATTCCTTGAGCTAGAACGCAGTGTGATCATACAAAACAATCTGACTGCACCACTTTTTCTGACATAGATGAATCTTTTCCTCCTGAAGAAAAACAAGCTTTCTTTTCCTTTTTCTTTTTCTTCTGCTTTCAAGCCCTTCAGCTGTTTGATTTCCAATGGAAACAAGTCTCAAGAAGTCTGAGGGGATACACTGTGCAAGAGTCTGTTTTGGGAAACCGCTTCAAGTTAAACTGACTTCTTGAGCCCCGGAGGGCACCCTTCCACATATTTTGTTAGTGGGAGGTTTTCAGTGTCATACCTAAACCAGCGGGTGACTTTAGAACAGTCTGAGGACATATGCTGTTGTAAGATTACTCTTTCCGTGGAGATCTGGATGAAGGTCTGGTGCTGTGTAATTTCCCATGATATGCTTAGACTAGAAGTTAACTCAGTTTACAGAAATTGAACTGACTTAATGGCATCCGAGCCATGGCATTCATAAGCACTGAGGAGAGCGGGGTGCTCGGCCTTGAGGGCCCTGCTCCACCGCTGAGAAGGACCACCTCGCTCCCCAGCTAGGCAGAGGAAAAAGGAACATTCCACAAAAATAATGTCTTCTGAATTAAGGTGGTACAAACTCTATTTGCCTGAACAAAAATAGATTCATCGCTCTCAGCCTAAATGCCTTCTTTCTAAAACTTCTGAAGTACAATTGATAAGCCACACATCAGAGGTTAAAGGGACCTAATTTTTCAGCTAACTCACTAAAGCCAGAGCAAAAAGGCCATGGTCAGACCATTAGCTAACGCCCCTCCTCTCACTCCTGCGCTCCTCCCCCAGCTGCCAGACAGCCGAAGTTGCCCATGGAAAGCAAAGGCTGCAGGGCTGGTGACACAGCTCAGGGGAGGGCCAGGGAGATGGCTCAGTGCGCTTCCCTGGCAAGCTCAAGGACCTGAGTTCAAGCCCGGGTTGGCGGGGGGGGGGGGGGGGGGGGGCTCAGTGGACTAAGTGCCTGCTTTGGCAAACACAGCGAGACCCTGTACCAAATATATAAAATGAAAAAATAAACAAATAAAGGCTACAATGTACGCTTCAGGCAGTCACAGCGCTGATGAGGCACGTGATGTATTCACAGGACAAATAAAAGGGCAAGAACTAAACGCTCTGGAGAACAAACGTATGGATGTCTTTAAGGCGGTACAGGAGCTGACGAGAGACAACTTTTCCAAATTGTTACAAAAACAAACATCTCTAGAATTCAGAAGACAGTTCACCTCTTCTGAGTCTAAGAAAGTGTTGTATTTTAGAAAAAGTGAATTTTTTTTTCTTTTTTGCCAAAAAGGCTTCATTACAAAGCAAAGTCCTATACAAAGACTGTTTTATACCCTAAATTCATAGCTAATATCTAGTTTTTCATTATTCTCAGGCAATGTGACCAACAGTCAGTCCCTAAGACCTGCAGCGCTGACGCTGTGGCCCACCCTCCCGAGTCCCACGCTCAGATGCACTTTCTGCCCTCCTCACACACCTCGCACCTCGTCCTGAGAAGAAACCTCCACCTCTGGTGACACAGTGCTCAATTCTTGGGCTGCAGAGTCACAGTTCCTTCCAGTAACCACTTTTTTTTTTTTTTCCTTTTTGACAATTTCACTATGCAGTTCAGACCTCCTTGAACTCATTTTGTAACCCGTGTGCCACCACTCCCAGCCAAGGGACCCCTCAACTAAAGGTGAATTTATATAAATTTTTGTCACAAGTAACTTAAATTTAGGGATTACATTAAATATACTTCTTGTAAGATTTTTTAAATAAAAAAAATGAATGAATACACATATAAACACATTGCATTTAAAAACATTTATTAGATTCTTCTCTATTCTACCATGAAAACAGCATGGCTGGCTTTTTGGTGAGCTGTGACTGAGCCCCTCTGTTTAGATTGTCTGGCACACCATGCTAAGGTCACCATGGGTAGTAAAGTCAGAATCATTTCAGATTTTAGTTCAGCTGTGATAGTGCTGTACCCTTTATAGGCTGGTAGTTTAGACAACCGCTGGGGTTTCCTAGCCATTATCAGCTCAGTGTCTCTAACCGGGACGTAAGGCTCAGCCTCAAGTGCTCCTCTAGCTCATGTCAGATGCTAACAACCCTATTTCAGGGCAGAGAATGGGAGAAGCAGGGGGCTTTGGATGTTTCCTCCCTAACCCGCCTGGGCAGCATTTCTTTACGTGATTAGATTTATTCTAGACCAGAAAACACATGGTGGGCGGGGGGAGGGGGTGAGTTGGTGACTTCATCGGTTCTATTTCTGCTTTTAAACAGGGTAAGTTGGTTTGAAGATGGCCGAAAACAAGACAGAGGACATTCTTGTTCTCTTTATAAGCAGCAAAACGTCACAGCATGACATCGTTTCTTTTAAGCAGGATCCCTATGAGACATTCCTTTAAAAAGCAGTATAGCCGTGAGCATCAGGAAGTGATGCTGGCCGCAGGCTCTGGCAAATGCTGTGCGTGGCACCGCCAAGGCAAAAACTTATCATTAGCAGAGGGTAGGCGCCTAGTCAAGTCACTTTGACCTCGACTACGGGTTCACTCTGAGCAGGCATGACTGTATATGCATTATAGGTAGATTTACGTTTGATTAGAGAAAAAAATTATAAAAGGCATTTTGAAGATAAGAGTAAAGCTTATTTTATTCATACAAAATGATGCAATAATATGTGTTCCTAAATATCTACACCAAAAAAAAAAAAAAAACTATGCAAACCACAGAATAGGCCAGAACCCAGGTGCTCACTAGTTTTAGAATTGTACTTGTAAACATGCTCAACATTTTGCTGAGATAATAAATTTTACATGCAATTGGTATAATTTTACATTATGAAAAAACACTGAAAGATTTTTTAGTTTTATTCATTAATTCAATGGAAAGTAATGCATCATCATATTTCAGATGTACCATATCCTTATATTTATAAGGATAATTTACACATTTGAACTAATAGTCATACATACAATTCTCTAGCCCAAAACTGCACAATATATGTATTGCTTTCAAATAGGATTGGAGCATTAATATTTTTTTGGCAGAACTGAGGATTGAACTTAGGCCCTTGCACTTACCAGGCAAGCACTTATTCTACTGAGCCTTCTCCTTAGCCCCCTGGATCATTAACTTTTAAAAAATCAATCATTTGTGAAAGCAAATCGCCACAAATTCCAAAACATCAAATTGAGAAACAATAAATTTAGGGCTGCAAAGGAAATGACTAACAAAATATAACTAGAAAATGCATTAAATTGTATAAATTTAAAAATATACTTTCTAATAACCCGTAGATCAAAGAAACAATGAAATTTGAATAGATTTTTGATTGTAAATACTTGTGAAAATTCATGAAATGCATTAAAATATACCAAGAGGGAAGTTTGTGCACCCAAACATACATATTCAAAAAGAAAAAAAGTAAAGGGCAATGAGAAAATGTGAGACAGAAAGAGGGAGAAAGACAGAGAGAGATGATAGGTAGAAAAAAGATAGATAGATAGACAGACAGACAGACAGACAGATAGATTGTTCAGCCATAAATAAGAATGGACTCGAAGTTTTTTGCAGCTAAATACCTGGAGCTGGAGGATACTGTGTTAAGTAAAGTAAGCCAGACACACCAAAACACACACTCTATTTTCTTTCTCATATGTGGGAGCTAGAAAATGCTGAGTTGCATATAGAAGAGCGATTATTTGAAGGAGTGAGGGAGGGTCTCAAGGAGGATGGGGGATCACAGACAACAAAGCACAGCCGCAGGAACACCCTGCAGTGCTCGGAAGCACAGAGGAGTGGCTGCGGCCCAGAGTAACCTGGAATGTACTCCGCATAGAAAGAGCTAGAAGGCTCTCTACATAAAAAATAGTGAGAAATACTCTTTACCCTGAATTGACCAGGGCATGCTGCACACATGTGTTGGAACATCACACAGAGTCAAATTAACATTTATAACCAGGGGCGGGGCCGTAGCTCAACAGCACAGCCTGGCAATCACAAGGTCCTGGGTTCAATTCCCAGTACCAAAAAAATTTATAATCAATGCATGTCAATAAAAATGCACTGAATTATATAGCTATGACAAAAAGTTTTAAAGAAAACAATTTAAATACAAGGAACAAGTGAAACATAAAAAGCAAATATATGATAGAGAAGAGTAAGCAAAGATAAACATTGGTCCTTTGAAATGACAAGTTTGTAAAATCCCATGAAGAACAAGGAAGAAATACACAGAAGCTTAAATAATTAATATCAAGAATAAAGAGGAGATATCTGTATGTGGAATTTAAAGATACAAAAAGATAGCAAAATATTATAAACTTTGTCAACAAACTGCATTTGAAAGTAAGCTATGTTCTTAATATTATACTCTATGTGTCATACTTCTATTAAAGAACCCAAGAAAATATAAAACTGCCTAAAAACTGGAGGCACATGAAATAAATGTGAATAGGCCCATATCTGTTTGAAAACTGAATCGATAATTTAAAGTCTTCCACTAGGAAATTCTAGGTGCAGCTGTTTTCAGTTGTGGATTCAAATGAAACACTTAAAGGAAAAATTAACATCTGTCTCTCAAAAATTCTTTCAAAGAATGGTAAAGACCTGGAGAGAGAGCACCCATCAGTTTACGATACCAGTAAAAACTTGACACCAAAGCCTGAGCAGGCACTATTCAGCATAACAGTTAGACTCTGGTATCATTTATAAACACAGAAACAAAGTCTTCATTGAATACAAAAATATGGACAGAAGAGAGCTAATACATAATGATTAAACTCAGTTTATAACAGAAAAAAAAAGTTGACAACATTTGGAACGTCCATCAGAAATGCGGCAAATCTCAATGACAGAGACTAGGGCTGGGGCCTGCTGTGGGGCAGGAGAGGGCTGGACTAGACAGGACTGCTAGAGGGCGAGGAAGCGTCTGGAGGGCAGCACTACAGCAACTGCCGCGATGGTTTCAGATGCGTGGATGGAGTCCACCGAAATGCTGTCTACCTGAGTCGGCAGCTCGCCAAACTAATCAGTGTCTTTAATTGTAGAGGCCAAAGGCAGCTTGTGTTAATCTCATGATGTCTCAATATATTTAGTATATATATATATATTTTTTTTTTTTTTTGATGGACTCCATATGTCAAGAACTAATAAATGAGGCTGGGGAGATACTTTAGCATTCTAAGCACCTGTTTGGCAAGTGCAAAGACCTGGGTCCCATCCCTGGTACTGCATGCCGTGCTGGCCACCAAGACCAGGTGTGGTGGTGCAGGCCTGTAGTCCCAGCGCTGGGGAGGCTGAGACAGGAGGGTCACAGTGAGTCCAAGCTGTGCAGCATGACCCTGTACCAAATAAATAAATCTTTTAAAAAACTAACAAACTACATAATTAAAATATGTACAATTTATTGTTGACATTATACTTAGAGGTTTTGAGAATCACTGTAATTTGTTGTAATAACAATATAAAGAACCCATATGATCATTTTAGTAGGTATAGAAATGTTTTTTATAAAAATCAACTTCCAGGACCATAGCTCAGTGGCACAAGCATCTGCTTAGTAAGTACAAGGTCCTGAGTTCAATTCCTGATACCAAAAAGAAAAAAAAATTAACTTCCATTCAGGATTCAAAAATAATAACAGTATTTACACATGTTGGTCTGATTTAGTTCACCTAAGAATATAGCCTCTAGCTGCATCCATTTACCTATAAAGGCCTCAACTTTATCTTTTTTACAGCTGAGTAATACTCCATTGTATAAAAATACATCTTTTTTTATCCATTCTTCAGGTGATGGGTATTTGGATTCTTTCCAAGATTTAGCTATGATAAATTGTGCTGCTATAAACATGGGTACACACATATCACTATGATATGATGTCTTCAGTTCTTTTAGAAAAATACCCAGGAGGGCAATAGCTGGCTTGAATGGGACTTCCTGTCCTAGAGTTTTGAGGAGTCTCCACACGTTTCCACAGTGGTTGCACCAGTTACATTCCCACCAGCAGTGGAGAAGGGTTCCTTTTTCCCCACAGCCTCTCCAGCATTTGTTATTAGTTGATTTTTTTTATGATAGCCATTCTTTCTGGGGTGAGATGGTGTCTCAGTGTTGTTTTACAGAAAGAAAGTTAATATAAGGAATAAACAACAAAGAAGAGGGAAAGGAAAAAAGATAAAGGAAAAAAGAAAGGGGGAAACTAGGCAAGTATACATACACACGATAGCTGAGATGGTTATACTAATTAATTCCATCAGTTAATGTTTAAAATTTTCACTTCAACTAACTCCATATGCTGGCATCTGTAAACTGAGCAACTCTATCGAAGACAGCAATGTGCAATACAAAACCACAGGTTGAATTCCTCTCATTTTATTCTCCTAAATGTATACCATCTCCAATCTCTTATCCATTATTATACTCTCTTTAAAATAAAATTTAAAAAGAAAAAGTAAAAAGAAAAGAAAAAAATAAGGATTATTGAACACATTAATATCAAAGTATTTGTCCAATCTTTTTAAAATAAATTTCTTTAAATATTTGTTTATATATTTATTCATTTACTTGGAAAAGGGTCTCACTGCACAGCTCAGACTCATAGTGATCCTCCTGTCTCAGCCTCCCCAGTGTTGGGATTACAGCCATGTGTCATCACACATAGTTTCGGTGGCCGGCACACACGTTCTGGGCCTGGCATGGCATGCAGTACTAGGGACTGAACCTGGGTTCTTGCACTTGCCACCAAGGCACTTAGACCACCAAGCTATCTCCCCAGCCTATATTTGTCCTATCTTGCATATCTATATCTGTTAATCTGAGCAACAGATTTGATGATAAAAATTCATAATATAACCATTGTCAATTTGCTATTCTTGTTTTGAAAATCTGTAACATACTGTGACTCTGTTTCCATCTTTTTTTTTTTTTTTTTTTTTTTTTTTTTTTTTTTTTTTTTTTTTTTTTTTTTTTTTTTTAT
>PVKA01031513.1:5674-26312 GCA_004027165.1 Ctenomys sociabilis | reverse complement strand
GATACCAAAACATTATGAAAACAGTTTGCAATGTATTAATTTATCAAATCCATCTTGTCAAGGTATCTTAAAACTGTCTCATTGATATTTGTACTTTAATAAACCAAAAAAAAAATAAAAAATAAAAAAAAAACAATGTGTCTTCAGGTATGAACTGAACATCTGCATTTCTCTTTATACTCACATTTTTATGAGTTAACATTTTAAATCTTTCCAAATACTGTGTTTATCAGTCCTGATGAATATTAAGTGATTATTTCTATCCTTTACTAATCTAACATTCATATAATTAACATTAAAACCAATTCTGACCATAGTGCTCGCACGCTGTAGTATTATTTTTGTATATAGTATAATTTATTCATTATTTTTAATGTATTATCTCATTTTCTTTTAACTAATTAATGCTTTATATCTTTGGCAATGCTTAGGATACAATTAGTATGATTTTTCAATTATATATATGACCGACTGTATTATAGAAATGAAAATGTAAAAATTTTCTGAACACATTCACAGAAACATCTATTGTGAGGTTGTACTTTTATTTTAAGAGAATAAAATAAGAATAAAGCAAAATGATACAGAATTTCAAAGCAAGATGACAGATATCAGCAATGGTTGTTACATTGCATATTGTTATCTTCATATTTTTAAGGATGTTTCATATGCTTTGCTGATAGATATGCAAAAGTCACAAGTAGGATAAATAAATATATCTAATAACACTATAAAATTTCTCAAATTTATAAAGTCAGGCCAGGTGTGGTAGACATTGATAATTCCAATAATTGGGAGGTAGAGGCAGTAGGATTTCTGTGATTTCAAAGCCAGGTGGGATAGAGGGTGAGTTCAAAGCCAGGCTAAACCACATAGCAAGGGCCAGGGCGATAGCTCAGCAATCTAAGTACCTGCTGGGCAAGGATCCCACTTTGATCCCTGATACTGCATGCCATCCGAACCCATGACGTGGTATGAGCCTGTAATCCCAGGGCTGGGGAGGTGTAGACAGGCGGATCACTCTCAATCCAAGCCACATAGAGAGACCCTGTACCAAATAAATTAGTCATTTTTTAAAAAATAAAAGGGCTGGCCAAATAGCTAAGCAGATTAAAGCATTTGCAAGCAGATTTAGGAGTCCGGGGTTCAATTTCTGGGCCTGCCATGCCAGCCCAGCTCCCAGGGTGCACTGAGATGGGGATTGAGACTGGGTGTGGTGGCGTGTGCCTGTAATCCCGGCTCTTGGGGGGCTGTAAACAAGCGGATCACTAGCAGTCAAATCTGGCAGTGAGACTCTGAACACTCTGTAGAGCCTTCCATAAAATATGAAAATAAATAAATAAATAAAGATAAAAATTTAAATAAATAGCAAGACCCTGTTTCAGAAAAACAAAACAAACAAAAACAAGGAAGATAATAGAAAATACTTATCTCGTTAAAGTATGTGATATGTATTATGAAAACCATGCTGCTATTCTTGGGATTATATTTTGTTATCAGAATTCAAAAATCATAACAATGATAAGGTTACACATTTGGGAATGTGAACTAACATTAGCAACACATACATATTTTCATTGATCCACTCACACTATCGCCGTTTTCTACTCCATTTCTGACAAGAATGCAAGAAAGCTACATATATA
The DNA here is from genome assembly GCA_004027165.1 of Ctenomys sociabilis. Lineage (NCBI taxonomy): Eukaryota > Metazoa > Chordata > Mammalia > Rodentia > Ctenomyidae > Ctenomys > Ctenomys sociabilis. Next base: position 24,666 of record PVKA01031513.1, on the reverse strand, counting down.
AATTAAATGTGGCACTTACAAAGATCAGTAAAAAAAGGTAAAACTGTAGATTTGAGCTAATAATTATCCCAAATGTATATCCTGTTTATTTATACATAATTTTTGAAATGGGACGTGAATAGACAAATAAGAACTAAAAATTATTTCTCTGAGTCAGATGCCTGTCAACAGAATGAGTTTTGTATGCTGAGTTTTCTTATAAGGAAGCAAAATGCTTCAGGCCAGTTTTGGTTTCTTTGTTACAGGCTTAATTGTATCATGTGCTGTTAAGAAAAAAATATAAATTAGCGCATACCCTTTATTTATAATTTTATTTCCGAAGTGACATTTTGGGCAGTCTTATGTCTGCTGGTATAGAGAATACACTGGAGAAATTAGTTTCAGATTTATAGGTAGCATTTCTTTCACCGAAGAGGCCCCATGTTTTCAGGAAAGATGGCTCTTAATGAGAGCACGAGTATTTATTCTAAGTAACCGCGGAGCCAACTGAGGTGGCTTGGCCCCTCGCCATTAGGAAGACTGGTCTTGCCTTGGTGTACCTCTTTGCAGCAGAAGGACCCTTCAGGTAAGCTGGCAAAGTTACAAAGCATATAGTTAAATGAGCAGTTCTGACTATGAGAACTATGAGAGGCAGGAGGACTGTGACTTGCCTGTGATAAAGCAGGACAGCTCCCGAGGAAGGCCAGCAGTCCTTTGTCAGACAAAGGCTGTCATGTGTTTTGACTGTGGTATCCTTTGTCTTAACCTTCTCTGTCATTTGATACCATTGGCTAAGAAAACTCAGTTATTATTATTATTATTATTATTATTATTATTATTATTTTGGTACTGGGAATCAAAACTCAGGACCTTGTACTTGCAAGATAGGTACTTGGGGTGTTGATCTATGTTCCTGCTCTCTGCATTTATTGTCTTTTAGATACAAAACAAGACTAAGTATATGAGGTGCTTATTGGAGGAAAATCATTATTTTCAGAGTAATAAGATCATTCACGAAACTCTGAGTATTATTAAGTGCACATGGTACTAAAACTAGCATAAGTCACTTTGACTTCAACAACTTAGCCTTTTCATCATGCTTAATGCTTGACAATTTTAGTATAGTATGTACCTAAATCTGAATGTCTATCTGTCTGTCAGTCTGTCTGTCTATCTATCTATCTATCTATCTATCTATTTTTTTACTTTAGTCACTATTTCCTTTTGTGGCCACTGCCTCTTCTGGTTCAGTTACTTGTTTGGTTCTTGTGAGCAAAACCTGAAATATTACTTGTTTCCTTTTAAAAATACCCTTTTGAATGAATTTCAATAATAATTCTATAGTTAGGCATTTTAGCAGTAATCAGTTGAACTTTTTAGAAGGATCACATATAAGCAAAATAGAAAAGAGCAGCACTGTGGAATTATTGGTGCAAATCATTCAAGAATAATTTCTTCCTGCCATAAATAATGGATATTGAAAGTCTTTCTTTGCTCAGTATTTCTTCTTTCTAAATATGGTGTTGCAAATCCAAAAGCAATGGAGAGAAAGAGAAAGGAGGGTGAGTAGAAAAAGGAGAAAGTGGGGTTGGAGGATGCAAAGAAGAAAGGGAAGAGAGGAGAGCTGCTGCTTCTCCTAGACGGCACTCCCAGCCCGCAGTCACTTCCACTTTATTCTCCTCTATAAAACCCAGTCACCAAGGACACTCCACAATCAGGGGACAATTAAATGGAAAAATCAAAGCATAGGGAACAACCTAAGTCATGGGACATATTGGTCATCTGCAATTCTGTACAACTATCCAAAAGGTGAGCTGATTCCAATAAATTATTATTAAATGAAAAATAATAGTTTATATAATATACTGGTAAGGAGAGAGGCTACTATTTTCATATGCTTGTATCAGCCTGAAAAAAATTAGGAAGGAAGCTGATAGCATTGGGAAGTATGTGCAGTACAAGATCGTGGGGAGCTGGGCACAGAGAGAGGAGTGTTTTATATTTAATGATTTATTCACATTTTAATGTGCATTTCCTCAGTTTATTATGTATCAGTCTCATGGTGGTTGATAACTTGTGTTAACTTGCGTGGTCTGAAGCTTGGCTGATCTGCGTGGTGAGAACTCCCTAGGCCGTCACTCAGCCCTCAGGTAAGCCCCAGAGTGACTCGGCACTTAAGGGGCGTACAAAGGGGCTGAAGAAGGCTTCTGTGCGCCACTTCCGAGGAGCTCAGAGGAGCTCGGATCGCCGCCGCAGCTGCTGCCACTTCCTTGAAGGAGCTCGGTCTTCGCAGCTGGAATGGACGGGAGAGAGAGGCTTGTGGGCACTGTGGCTGCAGCTCCTCCGCCGCTCTCCATTGTTTGCCGCTGCCCTCTGCCTTGCAGCCAGCAGAGTATGCACTGAAGCCTCCCCTAACTGTGAACTGAACAAACCTCTCCTTTCTTAATTTTGGGTGTTGATATTTTGTTCCCACAATGAATACAAAGTAACTGAGACAAATCTATAGCATAAAGATGTTATAATGACTCACTGCGTTGTTCACTGATTAGTGTACTCCTCCTAGGTGCTGAAACACGGGAGGAGTGGAAAGAAGAGCTAACCCACGTGCAATTTTTCAGTGAATACTGGAGTGCAGGGTGATACACAAAAGTGCAGAAAGCCAACAGTATCATGTGCTAACATTCGATAAGATATTGTAAGCACTTTATTTTTCAGTTTCTTCTATGATTTTGAAGCACGAATTGATATGTTCGTGCTAAATACACAGCACGTTTTAATTTGAGGAGAAAGATTCATAGAGTAAATTATCATCTGTGAATACTTGCTTCAGAAAAATGAGCAATATGTGGATTGGAACAAACACTTTAAAAAGTGAGCCGAGATTTTTTGTTAAGGGAGAGAACATGCCTGAAGTGGTGCAGTGGTTTAATGTGTTTGTGTTTATTCATTGATTCTCTTAAGATGTCAATAAGGGCTGGCAAGATAGCTCAGTGGACTAAACGTTTGCTTAGGCAACAGCAGAGGCCAGAGTTTGATCCCTGGCACTGCATGCCACACTGGCCACCCCCACCCCAGGAGCGCTGATCTGGCAATAGTCAGGGCATGGTGGCGCAGGTCTGTAATCCCAGCACTAGAGAAGCTGAAAACAGGAGGATGACTAGTCCAAGCTGCGTAGTGAGAACTTGTACATGCCTGCTCGAGCTCAAGCGTGCGCGCTCATGCACACACACACACACACACACACACACACACACACAGATATCTACAGCCGCATCATAACACAATGTAATGCTTATGAAAATAAAAATAGTTTTATTACACATAGTTGTAAAATGGAGTATTTTGTTTCAACAAACATTTTCTGCTTATTTTGCATATCGCTGCATTTGCCACTGTATGAAATTTTATTTATGATTAGGTATAATTTTATGGGGTTTTTATTCTATAGGGCTAAGAGCAATAGAAAATATTTTTCATGTTGCTAAAATTACAACATTTAAAGTTGTTAACTAAATACAGCTGTATTTCATTACAGTTTACTTTAACATGTCATTTTACTTTTAAACAAGTATTTTCTCAAAGTAATTTTAGAATATACACCCGCTGAATATTAACGAGTAACTTTTTTTTAATTACTCCACTTCTTATTGTTTAATATATCTAATTTTTTCATACATTTTAGTAACTCTTCAGTAGAAACAGCATTCATAATTAACACTGGTTGTAAGGCATTTTGGACAGATACAATGTTGTAGACATACAACAATTTTTACAGTACCAAAATACTATGAAAGATCTTGTTACAAAACAGAATACGTACTTGTTAAAGAGGAAAAGGAATGAACCTGCAGGCTCTCCATCAGTGTGCCGAAAGTCAGATAAATGAGTCTATGTGCTGCAGAAAAATAATACTGCACAATAATGACAGAGATGCTCAAATATTTCAGCCACTAAAATCATGTTCACTCACCAGTATCATGTCACTGGTCTGTTTTCATGTTTTAACTGTAAATAAAAGCATTATACTGAAACACCTCCAAGCAGACTTCAATTTTCCCTGTGTCTAGTTCAGGATAAAAAAATGAAAAGTCAGAAGGAACTCACATGAAATTGGCGTTATTAATTATGTAACACATAATAAAATGGCAGTGATTTTAGTGCAGAACCTAGTAACCATTAGCTATGTTTCATTCATGAATTTATGATGTAATGATTCTCATTTGAACAACGGTGATGATGCATACTTGTAAATGTTTGTAAATCATTCTACAATTAACTGGCATCTGTGCATGGCAACCAAGAAAACACGGTAACTGCAAAATATATTATAGGTATATTATTGTCAGTTTAATGGCTGTTATTCCATGTAAATCTTGTATCAAATCCTATTGATGGGAGATGTTACTTCTCTGTCTACTTAAATTCAACATGAAACACACTGTAGAGGATAAAACTGCACAAGGAAGAGAACTTGAATTATTCACTGTCTTAGCTACTTTTCTCTTGTTGAAACAAAATACCCAACACCCCAAATTAAGGAAAAAACATTTGTTTGGCTCACAGTTGGTGAAGGTTTCAGTCCATAATCAGCTGGCCTCAATGCAGGGGTAACAGTTGAAGGTAGCCTAAGACAGAAAATATCAGGAAGAATAGAGGGGGGACCAATTAACTTTCACACTGGCCACCCCCTAGCCGGTACGAGTGTAGAACTCACAGCATCTACTGACCTTCTCTTGCACAGGACGAGGAGGTTTGCAAAGTAAGTACCCTGGCTCCCTGCTTAGTGACTTAGTTAAACTTCTGAATCAACCACGACACTCATTATAACCACACGTTTTTGAGAGGTTAACCAGAGGCTGGGATGCTGCCCTAATCATTTCGTGTACCATGATTAGAATATTTTCACAAGATAACTGGAAAGTCAATATTTTTCTTTTTAAATATAGTTTTGCTTACTTTAGCTGATATATGTACAATGCACGTAGGTTAGCATGATGTTTTGATGCATATGTGAAGTTGGTCCAATGGTTGTGGATTATTGTTAAACTGTTACATGCATGAAGGTATAATGCTTAACTCATGATAAATATTGTGTCTGCCTGTTCACATGTTTAAATGGGGAAATTTCAGGCAAGGCATCAATGTAGAAATGAAAGAAGCTAGTGACATACAGAGATTTTTACTGAATTAGAGACATTGATTTAGGAGATGGGAAGGTTAGGGAGCAATTTTCAGTGATCAATAATATATTAAGGACAATTAGCAAAGGGATGAGGCTAGAGAAAGAGGCAACATAATATCATGTAAAGGAAATTTAATCACAGAGCCTAGAGCAAAACCATGATTAGCTAAGATTTCTTGTTAGTAATGAAAGTGATTTACCCTTTTTGATCCATTTTCCAGAAAATCTTGTGATCCAACCTGAATACTAAATTAGACAATTAATATGAAACAGGATATCCAGGGTTTTCAAATAATTTCTTATTATTTTTTATCAAATTTGACAAGAAACCCCCAATATCTGTCTAAGGATTTAGTTTCTGGACATCCACCTGGTGTCCAAACATATCTACAACTGACCCAAGCTGTCAATGACATCCAAATGACTGCATCCACCATGTTGTGCTTTGTAATTTCTTCCCATATGCTAGTCTCATAATTGATATCAAGAGAACAATGATCGTGTTTTACTGTTACTATAATCAAAATAAAGAAATTTTAGAAACGAGCAGTCAATTAGTGATGTAAGAGAACAATGCAGAAAATTGGTATCTGTTTTTTTTTTTTTTTTTCAGTACTGGAGACTGAATCAAGGTTTCTGAGTGGGTTCTCTTTCCACCTCTCTCTTGCATTTTTTATTTCATGCCAGGGTTTCTTTTTTTACTTTCTTTTTTTTTTTTTTTTTTGGTGGAACCAGGGATCAAACTCAGGCCCTTGCACTTGCCAGGGAAACACTTATTCCACTGAACCATCTCCCTGACCCTACGGCAGGGTTTCTTTATGTTGCATGGTTCTCCTACATGAGCCTCTCAGGTACATGAAACACAAATGTACACCACTGTGACTGGTGGAAGCAAACTCTGAAAGTGCTCAAGTGCGTGGGTGTGTGGGTTTCTTGGATGTGAGAACACAGAGGTGAGCCCAGCTTTGCACTTAGGCAGAAGCCTATGCCCTGAGCTCCTTCACTGAAATGATAACAGGAGGAATAACATGCTAGAGAAAAAGTGATGATTTCAATATGACAATATTTTGAGGTGACTGATTAAATTTGGACAACAGAATTTCTGTTCCTGAAATGTAGGGAGTTTAGACAGCTCACAAGATAGGATGGTCTCTGAAGAGCAGCTAACTACAGGATAATGTTTTTGTTTTGTTTTAAATGACACTGCACACTATTTATTTATTTGTTCTTTTTTTTTAATATAGTTGGGATAGGGTCTCACTATGCAGCTTGGACTCATAATGATCCTCCTGTTTTCAGTGTCCCCAGCGCTGCGATTGTAAACATACTCCACCACACCAGGTCTCATCGGCTGGTGTAACATACCTTGGGGCAGGCCTGGCTCGGCCTGTGGTGCCAGGGATCAAACCCCAGGCCCGAGCCTGCCTAAGCAGATGCTTAGTCTGCTGAGCTATTTTGTCGGTACAGTATAATGTGTTTTTTATTTGTTTGTTTGATTTTTGGATTTTAGGGAAAGGTCTACAGGGTGTTGAGGATCTCACTACTATGTCAGACTCGTAGTGATCTGCCTGTTTACAGTCTCCCAAGAGCTGGGATTACAGGCACGAGCAACCCTATGCCCAGTCTCCATAGCCATCTCAGGGCCACCCCAGGGGCAAGGCTGGCATGGCCAGTTAGGGGCTCAAACCCCTGGCCCCTGCACCTGCTCACAGGTGCTTTAATCCACTGAGCTATTTGTCCTACCCTAGGGTAATGTTACAATAAAATTCATACAGAAACAATAATATTCTTAGAAGTCAAAACATAGACACAATCTAGGGAGAAGGAAAAAACATAGATGTGAGATTATCACAAATCTACTGGAAATATTTAAATGACACAGACATCTGTATTCAGCATGCGCGCATACACACACACACACACACACACACACACACACATGATGGTCAAAAGAAATTTAAGAGGATGCTACAAAAATGGGCACAATGCTTTGGAAATGTGACTGAGAAAATGAACAGAGTCCAGGGAGCCTGGAGAGGTCTGTGGATAGGAAACACAGATTTGGTGACTGTGTCTTTATTTAAAATTTTCTCTTTCTAGACAAAGGCTCACATACAGAGAGATAAGATATTTGGGATCACTGTTTGCTTCAGAACACAGGATGCTGACCACTGCCGGGCTGAGTACTTGGAATGGACCCTGTATGGCCACAGTTGGAGTCCAGAAGACGGGGCCGTGAGGCTCCTTGACACTGTCATTCTCTGCTTGGCAAATCCCAATGCCATTTTAATTTTTATAGAACTTCACTTTTATTATTTTCTTTATTCTAGGTTTCAGAGTCTAGTATTTTGATTCCTGTCTTTCTGCCAATTCTGTTACATTTTTGTTTTGTAAAGTAAGGACTAAACTCAGGATATCTGTGCTGAGCTACGTAACTAGCCCTTACTTATTTGTTTATTTATTTTTAATTTTTGGATATTGTGCTGCTAAGTCACCAAGTTCCCCAGCCTGGGGTCAACTGCAACCTTCCTGCCTCGGTCTCCTACTGTGTTAGTGTTACATTTGAGTGCACTGCCCTGAGCTAAACAGTGACATTTATTCTTTAGTTACTATTGCTGTAAAAATTTAGGAATTGAAGATCTGAAATTTCCTGTATCTCTGCAGTAGCCTGTTACATCATGGACACTAATGTTTAATTTTTCTTACTTTTACAAATTATTTATACTATGGGATTTCCATTTTAATTGAAGAAGTACTTAGTAATATATAATGTCCTACAAAGTGACATTTTTATGCTAAACTTGTTTTTATATTGTCATGAAATATTTTCTAGTGTTAGAAATTTGTTGCATGTTATATAGATTAAAGCTAAAATAATAATTAAAATATATTTACTCACCATATAAGCTTGAAAGGAAAGTGTGTTCTGTTTATCTGAGCTGTGCAGAGATACCAAATGCTCAAATTAATGTAAACATTGCGTTGCATAAACATAAGCTAGTAAAGATAAGAAGAACGTGAATGAAAAAGCAGAGAGGGAACTTAGGGATGAAGGGAGGGAGGCAGGAAGCAGCAGAAGACAAACTATGCCTTGCACATGTACCCACCCTCCAAGGTAACTATAACCTTCATATACTGAGAACATGTACTAATAAACCTGGAATTAAAAAAGAAATGAGAGTTTTTATAAAAATTTTATATATCCTCTAGATCTATCTTAATAATGATGCTTAAATTATCTATATTTATGTTTCTGCACCCAAAACTTTGCCTGCCAGTCTAAAAATCATCTCAACATGATCAAGTTTCTTCTTGTTTAGTCTTTATGCTGTTGAATAATGTGTATATATATATATATATATATATATATATATATATATATATATTTCTTTTGATTTAGTTGTGAATTATGGCATTTGGAAATTTAAATATATGTTTTTATCACTCACTGATTTTTTGAGCTTGAGTTCTGTGTGACATGATCACATTTTGTTACTATGCCATTCTGTCATTTTCTGCTTTATATTTTCATACATTATATTCCTTTCTTTCCACTTAATGCTCTCAGTAATGTCTTCTTCTTCTCACAGTTCTCAATACGCACTCTTGATAAAGAGTACAGATGGCCCCTCTGCCCTTACCGTGCTTTGCTGGATTTTCCCTTTCTTAATCATATCCTTGCCTCAGATCTCATGTTTCACATGTTTTCTTAGCTGTCTGGGTAACTTTAGCGAGTTTGTCTTTGCATGGGTGCACGAACCCCCGCCCCATTTTATGTGCAGAGGACCTCACTTAAGTTTCCTCGTTTGCTGACCCCTCAGTGGGTGGGTGCTCTTTCAAGATATTCCTGGGCACTTCTCCATTTTAACTGCTCTTTTCAAAATCCAGGCTTCTGTGGTTATATTTATTCTACAGGCATAGAGTGGGAGAGTGGAAGATATTATAAGATGTTAGACCAATCTGCTTATCCTTATTGTAACCTACTTTCGTGGGAGGCTTTTTCTAGTATCCCTTCTGTCTGTTACTATGTTAATGTCCTATGGTGATGATTGAAGATGCAGTGGCAAATACAGACACACATATGGTCATACTGTGTGGAGTCACAAACTTTTATTCTCAGGAAAAAAATAATAATGACTCACAGAAGTTGATGCTTATTTTTTTTAACTGTTTTCCCTTTTGATAAATTCTTGTAACATTTTTTGCTTTTCCAATTTTACATGCATATATCTGGTAACCAAACAACTAAGTTGAACACAACACTATGAAATACACCAAATAGTGTCAAATGTATATTATTTTATTTAATTAAATTCTGTGTCTTTTCTAATTTTTTATTACTAATATTTTGTAATCCCTTTAAAAATAAACTAAAAATTTAAAAAGTAGCTCAGGATTTTATTCATCCTACATGGAAAACAATCATGTGTGATATCCTGTGCTCTGGTACAATTTTAGTGGAAGAAAAGTTCTCACGAGGTACCCAGAGTAAGACGGATGGAGAAATTTGTTGAGAACCCTGGTGAGAATGTTGTAAAGCAACCACCTGGGAGTGACTGGGTTGTAGTTTTTGTTCTATTCTGTTTTGTTTTCCCATTCAGGTTTCCACTTACAATGTGGATCAGGGGTTGCAAAGATGGAAATAAAACAAAAGGTCATGTACATGAACAATTAAAGTGATGAAGTAAACAAGAGAAGAGTGGAAATGAGAGAAATGATGGCACACACGTTTGGAGGTCTGGGGGGTGTGGCTTGCTTCCACAGACCTCAGTTTACGATCGCAGTGAAGACAACGGAGGCATGGGCGCTGATGGTGAAAGGTGGTCTCTCAAGAGGAGGAGGAACTGAACGCTCCACACAAGGAAGTATGACTCCATGAACAATATAAAATTGATAGTTTAAGAGTCTTGCCTTCTCCTTCTTGACAAACTTGCATGTGTCATAAAACTTAGGGTATACATTTATCAGCAGAATATTAGTGGTTTTCATCTTTAATCCTGTCTAAAGATGAGCCTATCATTGGATGATGACATGTAAAGGAAAAAAATTGTTGGTGTGTTATTCTCCAGGAAAATAACATCCCTTTAATATTAGTACAACATTGCTCTTAAAGTCTGCAGTGTAGTGTCCCAAATGAGATATTTGTAGAATAGCTTTCACATTAAAACTGGATTTTCTGAAGGTACATTTGTAGCAGAACTGGAATCCTTTTCTCATACAAGGATGTAGAAATAATTGGACTGAGAACGATGTTAAATAGAGGAGAGAGAAATGGACATGCTTTCTCATATTCTGCCATGTATGGTCTGGTTTAGGACTGCCCTGGGTTATTGAGTTTATCTACTGCAAAAACTTTCATTTGAGACTCTACCACCTTTTAATTTCTCCACATTTTTTCTGCTTTTTTGTTAAATTCTGTGAATCTACAATGTCTTCAAATTGTGTCCAGTATAGTGTAGTGGTGATTATTATTGATTTTAGTTTAGTAGCTTTACTTTGACCTGAGCTGCAGATGAGTTTTTTTTTCCTATGAAAATAATGTTCATTAAGAGTCTAGAAATACTATCCAATCAATAATACATTATCAAAGCATATTATAAGCAGATTGGATATGGTATTAGAAAATTCAAATAATATATTTAGCAATTGATTTCCTATGCAAAAATAACAGTTAATTTTACATTTTAAAAATAATTAAGCAGTAATGTATCCATGCATGAATGTTTAGATATGGGCAATTATCCAATTGATTGAAACATTTCAATGTAAATCCTCCACTTTTAAAATCCTTGGAGGAGGCCTATCTGATAGCTCAGTGGACTAAAGCACCTGCTTCGGCAGAGTGCAGCAGCAAGGATTAAATCCCCTGAATGCTGTGCTGGCCCCACCCCTGGGTGCAATGAGACAGAATTTTTTTTAATGAGCAGAATATATTTATTGGTCCAGGGAAATGAGTCAGTGGAATAAGCGCTTCCCTGGCAAGCACAAGAGCCTTAGTTCAATCCCTGATTACACACACACACACACACGCACACTCACACAAATATATATATATATGTACAATTGTAAGGTATCTTCTCTTCTGTGTTATCACCTTTCAAATATATATAAATATAAATATAAATATATTTGAAAGAAAACTCCTGTCCAAGAGAGGGACAGGAGGGTGACTCCAGCGAGTAGTTTCCCAGAAGCTATCTCTTCCAGGGACTTTTATAGTGTAAAACCAAGTGGGGCTAGGGTGGAGAAAATGGGAACTCGCTTAAGTGAATGTGGGATGAGACAAAACCATGGTCAATCAATGGGATTACAAGTACCATTGCTCAGGTAAAATTGATTAAGTCCAGGCCCAAATGTGGAAGGGTGTCACACAGCAAGGTGCTATGAATGCACAACAGGACCTTATCTGGTGGCCATCAGCCAATGATTCTTCTAGGCTTTCTCATGGTAATGAGCAATCCAGGGTGCTAATCTTTAGGGAGATGAGCATTTGTTTGGTCTTTAGGTCTGGCTCACAGCAGGAGCATCCGTCCCTCCCACAATTGTAAGGTATCTTCTGTGTTATCACCTTTGAGAGTCTGACCCTGTCTGACTGCATATAATATTTCTGTCTTACTCAGCTGCCTGCAACGTCTGCCCCGCCCCCCAGAAGTAACTTGAACTATCATGAGGGAAGCATGGGCAATGACCGCTCCAACTTCATGCTGAAATGGATCGTAGTTGACAGGCAGTGAGATATATTTTTCAGAGGTTCTATCTAAAGGCCCTTAATAGATGGCGGGCATTTTTCTTGGGTGGATGTATAGCTTTGAGCCTGGAGGAGGCAAAGCCAAAGAAACTATTAAATGTGCATATGCTAAATAGTAAGATCAACAGGATAATTATGAATGTGATCAAAGGTTTTCACTAAGGAGACACTAACGACTTCCCATAAAAAATGTTAAAGATAGGGTCTAGGGGAACTCAGCATATAAAAACACTACTTAGAAATTTTTGTAGGTCAATTGGCAGAAATCTCTTAAATGTCAGGGATATTGAAACTGGGCCTGGTGGCATGCACCTATAATCCCAGCCACTTGGGAGGCTGAAAACAAGAGAATCACTATGAGTCCAATCTATGTAGTGAAACCCTGTAGATCGTGTAAACCCTGTCCCAAACACAGAAAAATAAATAAATAAATAAATAAATAAATAAATAAATAAAACCCTTGAGAGTAGGTTTATTTTTTTAGCATAGCATTATCTCCACTTTTAATATTTGGAGAAGAAAAAAAATAGCTGCTAAAAAATTCCACATGAAATAAAATTATTGATGCAACAGAAAACATTGACACTGCACATGGCTAATTGACAGGCTGTAATGTATTTTTTGATACAAATTATCGTTCTCTTTAACAGTGACTGTTATGTACCTATTAGAATGGGCCATAAGTTTTCACTTTAATTCTATTACTGGTTTGTTTCAAATGTTACCTTGCCTTACATAGGGTTTCTCATGATTTTAAGAATGTGCAAATTGTTATACAAATAGATACAATTATACTTATTGATATGCATACAATGTTTTTTCAAACTGATTTGCTTTTTGGTCAAATAGTTGAACATAAAAGAAAAATAGAAAGTATATATGCTTATTTTAGACTGTGTGCTACAGAAGATCATGTCACAAACTTGATTATTATAATTTTATAATGCTAAGAAGAGACAAAAAAGAAAATTGGAGTTATTTATTTTATTTTATTTATTATTATTATTTTTTTTGGCAGACCTGGGGATTGAACTCAGACTCTTCCATTTGCCCGAGAAGCACTTATTCCACTGAGCCATCTCCCTGACCCCACAGTTACTTAACTTACAGTGCAAGTTTCAATTTTCCAGAATTATCTCATTTTGAGTACAAGTATTTCACAGAGATTCAGGTACAGTGACACCCTTACTAATCATTCCTACAGCTTTGAATGTACTAGTCTTTAATAGTGTCCTATTTATGACAAAATAAGTCCAATCTAGTTTAGTCTGGAGGACCTAAGCTTTTTAGTGGTTGTACTGCACTAACATGAAATTAAGTACTATAAGCCATTTCTCAATAAATCTTCCTGACAACTAGATAGATCTTCACTATTGGTCTATGTTATGAAATATTCAGTTGGATTAATTTTGATGTCCCGTATCTGTGTTTCCTTGTTCAGATTCTAAGATGTTACCTGTGTTATTGTCAAATATTATTCTATATTAAATAGTATTCAATTTATCTTATGATCACTATCTTATAATTAAAATCACATCTTGATTGTGAAAATAATCAGATTAAGGCCTTTAATCATTATCACAGGGTTTCCTCACAATAGTAACAGCAGGGATGAATCAGTTCTAATCAGCACATGTGTACCTTCAGTCTCAGTCTTTGCACATGAATTCTATGATTTTCCCCTAGTTAGAAATCATTTATTTCCCATTTTTAAAAGTTATTATAAAAATGAAATATTATAAATAAGTCTGTCTTTTAAATCTCATCATGTCAGGAATATGTATTTTTTATTTTGTCATAATATTCATATGTTTTTAAAAACATGTAGATTTTTGCAGATCTGATCATATTTCTTTTTAGAAATCTTCCTACTTCATTGACTGCAAGGATCAGATTAAATATTGTCTTAGTCTTTGTAAGAATGCTTATGTTTTAAATGGTTAGAGAGGCAGTCACCTATAAAATATGTCTGTTCATTCCAGAAATGAACTTGTTGAAATGCTTCTTAACTTAAAAAATGTGTTCTCAATATCAACTTTTCACAGTGGCTGAACTGAAGCCCTGTGGTCCCACCCAAGACAGAAGCCCACCTCCTACCTCCTTATGAATTTGAAGAACATTTACCAGCTTTGAATAAAGTACAAATGGAAATGAAAATGCAAGATGAGAGAAACAAAGGTTTGCAGATACAAATCTTTAGATGTGCAGAGAAAATAAGGTATAATTTCAGGAGAAGTGGGAGATAGGACATACTAAATGACAAGATAACAAAGCACCTTATTAAGAAAGAAAACAGCAATCACCAAAGTATTTCACAGTGTGAAGAGTAGAGTAACTATTGTCTTATTAATGAATTTTAGTAGGGCAGTTAATTATATTGATTGATATCACAAAGATTTGAACAATAATAGTTTCATGAATACATTTCAAATGTGTTAAAAGAGAAAACGTTTAGATTGAAATGCATTAACTTTCATATTTTCCTCCATAGATTTCAGGGAAGAATATTATAATTCCACATTCTTTGAAAACCCACATAAGAAAATTTTACTAGAGCTAATCAATGATTACAATGAATCTGAATGCCTCAAGTCTGTATCAATATGAAATCATAATGTCATTCTTGCATGTTAAAGATGAACTTTATAGTGTTTGTAGTAGGTTCTTTTATAAAATAAAGAAATAAATCAGAAAAAAGAGATATGTTATGTAATTTATTAATAATAAACCATAAAGATGTATTTAATGGTCTAAACTTTTTATATAGCAAACATTATGAGTGCTAGGTTCTGGATATATAGTTTTAAGTAAATTATCCTTACTTTCATGTAAAAGTAATCTTCATAATAAAAGACCCTACAATTCCTCTGTGTAGTTGGGTAGGTCTAATATATTTTACTTCAAATAAACTTTTAATGACAACTGAAAGTCATATATGTTGAGGCAAGTAGTTCCTTATTAAAATTATAGAATTATGAAGTGGATTTATTAGTGAGGATTTATAGGATTAGAGGCTGGATAAGTCCTTAATGGTCAACTGGACCCTGGAACAAGAGAGGAACCAGTCACTAGGTACTAGTTTGAGAAGCTGGAAGCTTCAGAACAAGATGGACTGGGGATATTGGCCTACACTGAGTCTGAAAGCCTGGAAGCTCCTTGAAGTTACTGGTGTGAGTCTTCCCTGAAAGACGCGGGAAGCTGAGGTTGGGTGCCCAGTGCACAGCCACAGCCACATATACACATTTGGGCATCGAGATCGAAGCACAGATCAACTTCCTCCATCTTCCCATTTTCATTCTATCCTGAATTGCTGAATTTTAACTGTGTGTGTAAGTTTCATTTGCTCTTGTAATAATGTTATAATGTTTTAATATGCTTTGTATATGTGCTTGTATTTACTCAGATATATAATCTTCCTGATAGCCTTTGTTTTTATTTTTTACATTTTCTGATATTATTTTTCTTTCAGTTAAAGAGTTGATTTGTTGGGGTGGTGGTTGTTTTTGCTTGTTTATTTGTTTTTTTGGTGGAACTGGGGATTGAACTCAGGCTATTGCGCTTGCCAGGGAAATGCTTATTTACTAAGCCAACTCCCGGGTCGCAGTTTTTGTTTTTTATGTATGTGATATAGTGTCTCACTATACAACTCAGACTCATAGAAATCCTCCTATTTTCAGCCCCTTGGTGCCAGAATTATAGGCATGCACCACCACACGCTATTTGGTGGTGGTTTTAAGTGCAGGCATGCTGGAGAATTATTATTTTTTTTTTTCTAAAATGGTATGTCACATCGTTTTTAAACAAATGTCTCAAAGAGCATAAAGTTCTGCTTTGAAAATTAATTTTCCTCAGAGACAGAGTTCTATTTCTATTTATTATTGTTTTAGTTAAGAACTCATCCACATTTCTTTTTCTTTGAATATAACACATTATGTTTTCTGTTTGATTCTAAGAATTTCATGATCCTTCCTATATTCACAGCTTGTGTTTTAAGTATTATTACTGAAATGCCTTGGTATAGGAAGAAATTAGCTTCTTCGGCATTTGTTAAACTTCTTGAGTCTGTGAATTTATCTTTAACCATTTTGAAAGTTTTCTAATATTTTTCTAAATATTTTTGATATGGCTTATTGTATATTTTCTTGCTCATCTATTTTAAGATAGCAGTTATGAGAGTCTTTATTAATTTTCATTTAAATGGTTTATAACTTAGTGACAAAATACTAAGTTGCAATCATAAGATCTGACTTTCTATTAATAGATTTAAAATTATTTTCATCTATCTCTCATCTAAAAATCAATTTGAGAAGCACTGAGCAGTCACACACCTTGCCAAGAAAACTGCAGTTGGTATTTTTAAGCCAACAATTACACATTAGTAGAATACAGGATATAACATTAGTTGTAAAGTTTTAGGGAAACTGTAGAGTGTGAGAATGTTACTTGACTTATACAAAAAAAAAGCACTTCAGTTTCTACTGGACTTACATCTGAACAAATCTGTCACAAACCAAAATATTGGTAGTTGAAAATACGTTTAATAAACAATTAAATCCTTAACATATGCACCTATCATAAGCAGCACTCTGTCTATTTAGATGAATAAAATGTTTCTTTCACAGTGTTATCACTTTGGGGGACAGGCATGATTGGTTGAAGGAAACCCTGACAGATTACATAATGTATAGAGGAATTTCTTTTTCTTTTTCTTCTCCCTTTTTTTTTTTTTTTGAGGAACCGGGAATTGAATTCTGACTCTTGCGTTTGTCAGGGAAGCGCTTATTCCATTGAGCCATCTCCCCAGCACCTTACAAAAGAATTTCTTGAGGACATAGGATATTGATGGAAAGTGGTAGACAAATTGGCAGGGAAGAAACTAAGATCACAGAAAAACCTAAATGTGAAATCTAAACTCTCCCTCCGCCTCAGCTCTAGCAAGCTTCCTTGCTTACCCCTCTTGACACACTTTGCAGGGGTCTTCCGCTAAGGCTTCATGGATTTACGCAAACAATAAAATGAGCAATGCTATCATCTTTTAGTCATTTCAAATGAATTAAGGAAGAAACAATAGAACTTCATTTATGCAAAGTGAATCCACACCTATTCCCATTATCATCCCACTCAACACATTTGATTTTAAAGCATGGCTTGTTCATTGCCATAATTTTAAAAACATACTTGAAATGACTTATGAATTGTTTTTGAGGATATTAATCCCTCAAGAATTGTAGGGCTCCTAAGTGTTGCCAAAACCCTTTTACAATTTCTTTGTAGTAATGGAACCAGCTGATTCTTATGGAAAAGACTTTCCAGTACAACCTTTCTGGCTGCTGTATGTGGATGTGACTATCTAGTGGGCTTTTAGCTCTGCGGTGAAGAGTCCACGAGAACTGTGAAGCTGTTGCCTTTCCTCCTTCATCCTCTGTCAGTTTGTCTCCCTGGCCTAATGAGGTATTGGTTTACATCATCTGGGTCAAAAAGTGCTCTGCTAAGAATGTGCTATGATGCAGGAGAAATAAAGCTAGGGTCCTGGGAGAGTGGTAGAAATATTTATCCAAATTTGCACTTTGTTTGCAACTATGTTAGGTGAAAGGAAACCTCATTCCTTTCCAAACCACAATTATTTTGTTTTGTTTGATGTTTCTATTTTATGTTACAAAACGCATTTTCTACCTGCTACTAACAGTAAAGCCTATCTATCTTTCTAAATATATTCTAGACCAGATGGAAGAATTAATTCAAGTACACGTTATTAATTTCCTAACATGTGGCATAATAATCGTTTGAAAGGTTAAAACAAAAGAATATACAAGTACTTTTTAAAGTTCTGGTAATTTACCATTGATACAAGAACAAATTCATATTTACAATATTTTGCAAAATGTAATGTATATACCATTTAAAAATGTATCATGATCATTTCATTCTAGAAATGTGTCAAAGCACAGTTGAAAACAATGACTCCGTGAGCTAGCCCCACCATGCACTGCGGTGATGACTGTGTAAACTTGCTGACAGGCTATTGCTATTTGCTGAGAAAGAACATTTTGAGGGCCGTGTAATCCATTTTCTGGAACAATGATGTATCTAAGCCGATTTATGATTGGCCAAGGAACTACGGGAGCAAGTGTATCTTCCAATCATATTTATCTACATATAACCTATGTAATTTCCTTGTTATTTTCCTTTTTATTATTTGAGAGACCCCAAAATAGGAAGAAAATAATCAAATAGGAAGGAAAACAAGGTGTGGGAGGGCAGAAGAACAAAAATGATGTGTAAAGAAGGAAAAAAAAATAGAAGCAAAACTGTTTTAAGTAACCATTTCAGATCTTTGTTTTGCATATAACTGAGATCTTGTTTTAAAGACTTGACTCCATACAATATAATACTTTATTATCCAGAATTCTCTGACCACTGCATTAAACTGAAATCAAGACCAAAACTTCAATCATAATTTTGTAATAATTTTTAAACTATTTTAAGTGGGTATATAATACTTATTTGTTAAATTATGCCTATCTCATAGTTTACATATTATTAAGTGATTGTATGCAGTGCAGGAGAATGAGAATTTAATGGAGTTGTGGGAAATATATGAGCAATAATAATATATGTGGATAATATAAATGCTTTCAAATCAGTATACAGTAGGAATTCTGAGTTCTAAAAAAAGAACTAATTCCCTACATTATATTAAGCTGATAACCTAATAAATATATACCACATATCTTACCTCCAGAGGACTGTCCCGTCCAGAGGGTCAGTCAACGCAGGTCACCTAGGGGAGGAGAGGGGACTGACAAAGACAAGGAACAGGTGCGTGAGAAATGGAGACAAGACAGGATTCTGATCAAGTCTCGTTTATTCAAGGAAGTGATACTGCTTATATAGCAGAGGGAAGGGAAGTCAACGTCATTAATGACGTAGATATATTAGGGTAATGCTATAGGCTAACAATACTCAGGTGATCAACTAAAGGAGCTTGTGACAGGAAGTCTAACTAAAGGAACACAAGGCAGGAAGTCATACTGCAGCAATTTACAGGAAGTGTAACTTATATCCATAAAAGGAATAGAAACG